>PVJX010003267.1:36361-111777 GCA_004027295.1 Dolichotis patagonum | reverse complement strand
CAGTTGCCCCCCCCCAGACAAGAAGAGGAGGAAAAGAACAACAAAACTCTAGACATAGAGGTTGCATGAACTTCCTGGGCAGGAAACACATCCAGGAAGCAGTAAATTCTGATTCCACAAGAAGAGACACAGAACCCTCCGCCCCAGTCAGGACCCTCTCTGCACTCCCACCATGTGTCTCTGCATTTGGCTGGGCCTCATGTCTACCTTATAATAAAACCAGTAGTAAGCTGGGGATATAACTCAGTGGCAAAAGCTTCTGCCTGGCAAGTGTGAGGTTCTAAGTTTGATCCCCGGTACCAAATAAATAAATAAAACCAATAGTAAGCACAACCATCCCAGGTATCCATGGGTATGGGTTCTAGGACGCCTCATGAATGGATCCCAGAGTCTTGGACCCTCCAGTATCATGGTGTACCTAGTATTTGTGTGTAAACTACACACATGCCTTGCATTCTTTAGATCATCTCCCTAGGCCACCTACGACACCTAATACAGTGTAAATGCTATAAAAAAATATTTGTCATGTTGTATTGCTTAGGGAATGATAACAAGAAAAATGTCTATACAATTCAGACACAATTTTTCTAAATATTTTCCATTCTCAGTTGAATCTCTGGATACAGGGTTGACTGCATAGCCCTCTTCTGAGTTCCATGACTCTTTCTAGTAAATTATCAAATCCCAGGGTGTTATGGTGACATGACCCCTATATTTGTAGAGCATTGGAAATGCAGGTCAGACTGCACAGCTGACGTCTGAGGTGAGGGTAGTTTCATTAGCTACTGTCCCTTAAACCTGTGGAGTGTGCGGTAACTGTTGGTGTCTTTCATGAGCATTACATTGCATTACTGCACTCTGCTGGGACCTTACAAGGAATGATCAAAATATATGGTGAATTTTATATATATTTTTTTTTAAACAGCATTATTACAATGAAAGACACCTGGCCATTAATCCCCCTCAAAGTACTCCTCTTGCCTCAAACACACTCATGCCGTCACTTTTGCCACTTTCTGAAGCAGTTCTGAGGTCCTCTTCTGTGAGTGTCTTTATGAAGTGTGATCACAATATGCAGAGCACTGCTGCTGTCATCCAACAGAAAGCAGATAACGTAATGGGGAGTCCTCACCAGCTTATTCACGGAATCTGGTGCCTTGTGACTTTTAGCTATTCCCCAAAATCAAAATGACCATGACAGATAAATATTTTGAATCAATATGTAGCCCCGATAGTGCAAGTAAAGGCCCTCACAGAATAGGACTTGTAGAATTACTTCAAAGAGTGGCAGATTAATGGGATGTGTGTTCAAAGAAAAGGGGAGTATTTTGAAGAGGGCAATCTGCCTTTTTCTGTCATTTTTTTTTAATTTTTAAAAAATATCCATTGTAGGACTGGGGATTTAGCTCAGTGGCTCAAGCGCTTGCCCAGTAAGTGCAAGTTTGTGAGTTCGATCTCCGGTACCAAAACAAAACAAAACAAAACAAAAATCCACTTTATCTTCCAATCCTACTGAATACTTTGAAGGATTATAAGTCAGGGCATATCAAATTTTGGTGTCTTGGAAAAATCAGTTTAGCCAGGGCAGAACATGAAGGAAGGTATGTTGCAGAGTGCCCAGAAGCAGGAAGATCAATAGCCACACCAACACGCAGAAATCAGAAGTTGGACTGTTCTTTTTTTTGGTACCGGGGATCGAACTCATGACCTCGCACTTGCCAGGCAGCAGGCAGGTGCTTAAGCCACTGAGCTAAATCCCCGGCCCAGTTGGACTGTTCTTTTTGAGTTCATTTTTAGGACCACGGTGTGTTTTGAGGATGAATTTCAGAATTCCCTGCGAAATAAGCATACAAAGTGACACAGGAGAAAGAATTGACCCCACAGAGTGGCTCTGCAAGGATGTGCCCAGTGCGTCATGGAACCAAGTCACCCGGTGACTGGAGACATTCCACTTTCAGTTATTAGCAAGCTACAAGACTAAGGTCTTTTTTGGGGGGAAGAAGGTTCAAATAGGGTCTTGCTGGTAGCCCAGGTCACAGATCACAGGTGCACACCACCACATCCAATTTGGATTTGGATCTTTTGAAGATATATATCCTCTTGAGTCTTTGAGAAGAATTTGAACACAAAAAATAATAAAGTATCATATTGCTACTCTTACTGCCAATTTAACACATTCATTTTTTTTTTTTGCTTGTTCTGTTTGTACATATTTGCTTTATACTTCAATCAGTGGTTCTCAACTTGAAGAGGGAGGAAAAGTTCTCCCCAAAAGACATTTGGAGATACTTTTGGTTGTCACAACTAAGGCACGGGTGGGGAGGGTGCAGAACATCCTACAAGGTGTGAATAGCATCTACCACGCTGAATTACCTGCCAAAAATGTCACTAATACTGAGAATGAAAACCCCTGATTTAAATAAAAGAAATGAAATATTAGAGTTGGGGATGTAGCTTAGTGGTAGAGTCCTTGCCTAGCTTGTATGAGGCTCTGATTTGATTTTCAGCAGTGAGTAGGGGGAGAAGAGGAGGAGGAGGAGATGGGGGAGGGAGAAAAAGGAAGGGGAGGGGAGGAGAGAGAGAAGGATGAGGAGGAGGAACCTGAATAGCAAGAAGAAAAATGAGAAGGAGTTCAAGACCAGAGCCTGGGCTACATAGTGAGGTCAAAGCCAGCCTGGACTACCTAGGGAGATTCTGTCTCAAAGAACAAGAACTAAAAGGAGAAGGAAAAAAATAATGAAACACAGAAAGAAAGTAGAGAAAAGAAAGAGGGAGAAGGAGAAGGAAGGAAAGGACTGCAGAGGGAATAGAGAGGGAAAGAAGGGAGGGAGGGAGAAAAGGAAGGAAGAGGGAGAGAGACAGAGACAGAAACCATAGATAAAGCACTTTCCTATGCCTTACCAAACCCAAATCCACTTCCCAGCCACTCTCTCCCCAATGACAACCACTATCCTGTGTTAAAGACAAATGTTCTAAGCTTTTTTGTTCTTAAACCATTTATATTTCTGCTGATTTCTTAAGGTTCAACCTCTGAAAATATTTTCAGTGTCTTCCATAGGCATGAAAATACCCAGTGTCAGTACCCCAGACTGTGACGCTATGATATCACTAAGCTTACAGAACTGAAAAATCTGCAGCTGCAGAAAGGTCACTCTCTGACCATCTCTCAGGGCTGGGGATATAGCTTAATGGCACAGTGCCTGCCTGGCAAGCACAAGGTCCTCAGTTCAATTCCCAGAACCAGGAAAAAAAAAAGATTCCATGTCAATCCTTCACACACACGTGTGCGCATGCCTATATGCACACATGGCCATCTCCTTACCACTATTAGCCTGTGCTGCTCTCTTTCTCAGACTAGTCTGGGCTGCCCACCTAGGCACAGGAGAGGACAATGAACTCTGCTCCATTCACTGTGATAGCAGCTAGCAAGACCATGGTGAACCACCCCCAGAAAGGAAATTACACAGAGAACCAGATATGTTTCCATGCTGACCAAAATGCCACCTTAACACTCACAGCTTCCTTTTTTCAGCCTCCTTTGTCACTACTACTGAAATAGGACAGGGACCCTCATGAGGCAAGAAACAGATTGTTAGGCCTTGGTACTTCCCCACCCTGCCTTGCTGACAGTGTATGGAACATATGCGCCTCTCAGTCCTTATTGCAAGAGCCAGATGCGCTGTAACACCCAGCAGGATGCCAGGGGTCTCCAATGGCGAGAATGGCCACTGATCCATATCTTAACTACTAAGAGCCCATCCCCTTACACGAGGCCATCCTTAGGAACTCATGGGAAATTAGCATCCTTTAGCTTACGCCAGGAACCGGAAAAAGATAATGCAACTAATCACGTGGAAAGATGTTCTGATTAATCATGAAAGAAATGAAAATTTCACCACAATAAATAAAAGCAAAGATTTAAAAGACTGAAAATACCACTATATGGGCGAGACAGCTAGGCAGGAATCTTTTAAATGAGAATTTGATGATACATATTTAAAAATCACAGGAGAGCACAAAAAAACAGGTGGTGGGAACAAGAAAGAGATAAAAGAAATACCTTTTTTTTAGCAAGTCTTTTTTAAGGAATTTATTTTAAATGTGCATCAATTGTATTTATAATAATGAAAAAAGAAAAAAAAACCCCAAGTATCCATACAGTCAAACACAGCGTAGGTTTAAAAGTGATGAAGCCAATTTTTACTTATGAGGTGGAAAACTGCCATGATTTATGACATGTCTGAACCCCAGGAGCACTGAGCTACATCCCCAGCCCTTTTGTTTTATTTTGAGACAAGGTTTTTCTAGGTTGGCTAGTCTGACCTCAAATTTGTCATCCTCCTTTTGGGAGGCAAATTTGTCAGCCTCCCAATAACTGGGATCAGAGGCCTGTGCTACCACACCCAGCAAGGACAGGCTTTCTTAAAAGACTAACAACACAAAGGATAGGTGAATCAGAGTTGGTTTTTGAAAGGATGGAAGAGGATGTGGGGACAGGTTGAGGTGAAAGGGAGGACAAAAGAAGGGGAAGTGAAAAGGATCAAGATACAATGTGTAAATGTAACAATTCCCCCATCATGAATTTATTTACCATGTATCCTAAACATATACTAATAAAAAAAATTGAGAAAAGAAATAAAAGACCGTAACAATATATGCCTAGTATGACACACTTTTTGGAGAAATGTATCAGTATGTTTGAATAACTCAGTTTGTATACCCCATTAATATCTTGGTAGTGGAGTTATGAGTAACATACATATTCAACTTTGTTCTTTTATGAATAATAGATGTTAAAATATTCTCATCTTTATAATAAAGGAGAAAAGGGTTATTTCAAAGGATGGGTCAATCCCAACTTTATTTCTTCCAGGTTTATTTAAATAAATCTCAATTTATAATTGGTAATTTTTTTTTTTTACATTAATAACTGCAACTTCTGAGACAAGGTGACTCCACAAGGTGCACCATCAAAAGACCACCAATTTGAGGCAGAGGACAATCTAGCGTGGGGAGGATTCACTTGCAGGAAAATTGTGAACCTAAGAAAAAAATAAGGTGCTGGAGTGCAGCTTGGTGACAGTGTATCTGCCTAGCAAACATGCAGCCCTGGGTTCAGTCCTCAGCACCAAAAATATTTTTTTCAAATTAAATAGCCAGTGGACTCTATGGGTGTGCATAGTGGATACTTAGCAATTTTTCTGTTAATTTGATATTTGTGGTTAGTGAATCCAGATAATATAAGTCAAAAAGGACCTATTAGTGTAGATATTACACTGACCAAATTTCAAAGACAACAAGTTAGTTTTTTAGCAGCTGAGAATCCTGTGTGCAATTTCAACAACAACCAAGTGGAATTCCACAGATAAACCCACTTTTTCAACTAGGAAAAAAGAATGAACGCACCCGCATATGTTGGTATAGTGCCTATCTGGTTTATCGATTACTTTATTCAACCCTGATGTGACATCTCTTTAGTGAAAAAAAATCAGTTCAACTCACTACTTCCTCTGAGTGAATTTTTATACTTAGAGAATCAAAATTCAAGTCCAGCCCTCAAACTCAAAGACCTCAGCAAGGGCTGGGGCCCTCATGGTAAAGCACTTGCCGAGATGGGTGTGAGACCCAGGGTAACAGTCACTCAAGGAAGCAGGATTTCAGTGTAGCTCTCCATTCTGCCTCATTGATGATACTAATGTTGTAGACAGAAGCTTGACTGACTTATGCAGAAGAGACAGATTCTTCATTAGACTGAAAGATGGCACCTAGGATGGTAATTCATTCCCTGGTTTTCTACTGTCCTCAGATGTTTAGCTAGCTGATTCATCAAAACAAGTGAAAGCATAATGTCTTTTAGCATCTCTCAATAGTTCCAAATATCTGAGGGCAACTTTTCACATTCTTTCAGCAGATGGCTGCATAATCTAGGGGGATTCTGCAGAATGTGCTGATAATGGTTTCCTCTTTGACCTTCAAGTTAATTATCACCACTGAATCTTTAATGCTTTAAAAATACATGTCGCTTATTTTGCTTGCAAATCTGTGGCTTAATAAATGCCAACCTACAGATTAAATTATGTTAATGTTTAATATTTTTGAGCTGTCAAAAGTGCATTAAAAATTAAAATAAAATTAATTCCCACTTTGCCATTCTTTTTTTTTTCCACTTTGCCATTCTTATACTGTTGGGTAATATTATTTTATACCATGTTATGGCATTCTACAAATTGATGTTTAGTGTTTTGAATTAATGAACTTGGTGATGTATTTACTGCTGTGGGTGTTATTTGCTGGTTTTTTCTTGGCTATAAAACTTTATACATCATGGCATGAGACCCTGAATAATCCTATTAACTGTGCTGAGGAGATTTAAAAAGGATCAGCAAGAAAGACAAAGAACTGAAGTATTATCTCTGACATGCCAGCCAGTGAAACTGGGCTCTGTGTTGGTGGGCTTGAGTGTAACAGTCCAGAAGTGAATGGTCCTAGTCAGGATGCACGAGAAAACCTGGCCTCCTGGCCCTAAGTCATGGCAAATTATCATCATCCACAGAACCAAAAAACCAAGAATCTTCAGGATGCAGAGCATTGGCAAGAAGCAGCTGAGCCTGTCAAAGTAGTGACACTGTTAGTATATAATCCTGCAAACTTCTAGAACCACCAGGAGTGACTGTTATGCTTCACACTAAGCCCTAACTGTATCTACGCATTTGATCTTTTTTTTGACTATTTATTTTATTAAGCATGGATGGGGCTCCTAGCACAGCGCTAGACTCTGGGAATTAAGAGTACCTAACACAAAGCTGACATTCTCTGGGAAGGGTGTTAATCTCCTGGAAATCCTGTGTCATCACAGGAGGGACCTGTCACATGGAACATGGTCCCTGCTGGAAAACTCGCAGGGAGGTGAGGATGAGCAGGGCGACCTCGCTGTGCAGCTACTGTAGTCACTGAAGGCCTAGAATAGCCCGGACGGTGAAGAGCGTTGGCAAGGTGACAGAAGTGCAAATGGGCTCTGTAGGGGTCCAAATCCCGCACCAGCAAGCCTGGCTGTGCTGGCCTTGGTAAATACAAAGGCAGTGAGATTCTGAGCAGCCCTCCAGGCAGAGGCTGCTTCCAGCCATTTCAGCCCACTCTGCCTTGTTGTCCTAAACTTGGAAAGGTGCCATGGGAAGGAAAGCTTTTCCCTGGCAGAGGGGATTTAATATTCAAAAGAAAGGATGATGAGGGAGAGGAAATACTTGTTATCCTCTCAGAAAAATAGGTCTGATGACCAGATGGGCCAGTACTGATTCTCAGGCTGCAGGGGCCTGATTCCCCCAAGGCTGCTCCGGTGATGGGAGAGTAGCCCACCCAAGACACAAGAAGGAACCGTGCGCTGGAGAGGAGGATGTAGCTGCTGAGTTAATAAGCATCGATGAGCCCTTTGTAAAGTTAAGCAAAATACCCACCACACAAAGAGACTTTGGTAATCTAAGTGTTTGATTCCTGTATCAAAAACATCACAGAGGCTGGGCATGGTGGCACGCACCTGTAAATAATCACAGCACTCCTGAGGCTGAGGCAGGAAGATCCAGGGAAACAGGAGTTCAAGGTCAGCCTAGGCTACATAGTGAGTGAGTTCAAAGCCAGCCTGGACTACATAGAGAGATCCTGTCTCAAAAAACCAAAACAAACAAACAAATCACAGAACTTTCATTTCTAGAATTTTCCTGGTTAGTCCATTCTTCCATATTGTAGTTGGACAATATGCCCTTTCCGCTTTGATCACCTTGAATAGGAATAAGTCCTCCCTTCTTCCCTTCCTGCAAGGACATTACCTCTGGTGACATAGGGCTGATCCAACTCAACAGTGTTTGTCCTTCACACAATTGCCTGGCCTGATCCTTCAGTTCTTTCCCCACCAGTCTGTTCCTTGCTGACATGCTCTGCTACTTAGGACTTCTCTATCTTCCTTCCTCTTCCTTGATTTAAAGTCCTGATTAATCCTGTGTAAGACCCTTCAGGAGCCCCTCTCTCAGGATGGGTCCCCTTTGAGCTAGCCCTCTAGTTGAACAGACCTACTGGGGGAAAAGCATCTTCTTTTGCTTCAACTCTCATCATACATAATGCTTCTAAAGACTTAGTGGATTTATTTTCTGATTCTTCCTCAATGACTGTTATGGCTTGTGTCTAGATGTCTCCCCAAAGCCTCGTTTGGTCATGGGTGGGGCTTTTTCAGAGGTGGCTGGAGGTAGAATGCTTGATGCTGGAATTGAATCACAGCATGATACTATTTCAAGGGCACTAGGATTAAGGCTGTACATGCTACCCACCCGAAGGGTTCTAGGTAAGATAGAAGGGGCAGAAAGATGCTGTTTAGGTCTCTTGCTTGTGCTATCTTCTGCCCACTATGAACTGTTTCTCCTCTGTGATGTCTCTCTGTCATGTGCCACTCTGCCTTGGAGCCAGCTGATTATGGACTGAAACATTTATAAACTGTGAGCTAAATAAACCTTTCCCCCTTTAACTTTGGGGGTCAGGTATTTTATCTCAGCAAAAACAGAAGAATAACTAAGAGCATGATGAAGGATGCTGTGTATCTCAAGGTCCTCACTGAAAAAATCAATGAAGGTTGCACAGGGCTGTGGTTCATCTAATGTATGAACATCTTATTAATTAGATAATAGGGCCAGATACTGAAGTCCTTGGGTTGAGGACCTCCCTTGTCATTTGATATTTTCTGCTAAGAGACCAGTGCTATGAAAAATACAGAAATGACAAGTCAATGTGCTGAGGAGAGACAGTCTTTTAGGCCTACTATGCTATAACTACAGCTATGCCCATCTACAGCTGACATCTAAGCCCAGCCCAGAGGCGGAGAGCGGTTTTAGACGATGGAATGAGTGGAGTGTGGTCCCAGTTGAAAGTTTTCTGCATCAAGTTTAAAACCTTAAAAGAGGATGAATTCTCCAAGATTTCAACCTGGACAACAAAAGAGCTCTACAAGGTAAATAAAAGCAGAAAGGAATCAAGTGCTTATTCTCAATTTCTACTGCACCAGTGCTCAGCAAAGAGTGGCACTTGACACTTATGGATGGAAGAGGAATATTACATTGGAAATAAAACAAATCTGAAGGGGAGCATCAAAATTTGACTCCAGGTGTGGTGGTGCACGCTTGGAATCCAAGCACTTGGGAGGCTGAGGCAGACGGATCACTGCAAGTTTGAGGCAACTGTGGGCTACATAGTGACTTCAAGACCAGCCTAAACCACATATAGCAAGAACCTGTCTCAAAATAAAACAGAGCAAAACAAAACAAATATCAAGCCAACTACTTTGTAAAAAATAGATGATTTCTTCCCTAGTCCTTACATCACAAATTGTAATTTGTAAAATATGGGTGACAATAATTAGTCATATATTTCAAAATAGTAAAGTGGACTTTGAATGTTTTCAGTGCAAATAAATTTTGAGGTGATAAATATGCCAGTTACCTGATGTTACACATTAAATGCCTGTGTTGAAATGCCACACAGCACTCCATAAACATGTATGATTATCATATTTCAGTTAAATATAAAAAATATATTTTAGAGTTATGGGTGTGACTCAGTAGTAGAGCACTTGTCTAGTAGGCCCAAGACCCTAGGTTTAATCCTCAGCACTGCAAGTAATAGTAACAATAAAATAAATAAAAATGTACTTTCAGAGGGAAAAATAATTATTTATAAAAGTGTTGTAGTCACTAAACAGCTTACACACTGCATTAAAACTCAAATGATACGTGTAATAGGCACACTCTATACATCTATTAATAGTTTTTATAGATATGATTACAAAGTAAATCTAAAGTAGACAGAAAGAAAATACATTTTAATTAATAATCAGTAAATAATCATCTCAGGTATTTGCGTAATTGCTGTTAGTTATGCAACTAACCCCAGGCATAAATTTTTAGGAAACAATTCATATCTTCTTTGTTTTTTTTTTTTTCATATCTTCTTGAAACACATTCTAAACCAATGGCATTCCCTAAGAGGAAACGTGCTCACAATTAAGTTGAGTGTTCAATATGATTAATTAATATTATTATTATTATTATTATTATTGGTACTGAGGATCAAACTCAATACGATGCTTGCCAGGCAGATGCTTGTGCCACTGAGCTAAATCCCTGACCCAGTGAATTAATATTAATGTTAAACTTGGGCTGAAGAGAGAATTAAACATAGAGGCTTTCGCACAGCGACCAAACTATCCTATGCTCTGTTATTCATGCAGGTGACAGTGACCTGCCTAATTACATATTCCTTAATTGGAAGACCAAACAGGAAGCTGGTGGCTGAGCAGACAGGGCTCATTCTTCATGGGCAATGCTCACGAAGAGAAGGTTCCCGAGAGTTCTTCAGTTGCAGAGGATAATGGACGATCATCAAGGCCAAGACAGCACGGTCACTGGCCCAGGTCCCAACCTCCAGGTACACAGTGACCATGGAGTCAGACTACTGACCATCTACTCCCTCCCAAATCTGTGCAGCTCTAGATCTCTAAGTTCCCTCTAGAACTCAGCAGTTCTCCCTGGTCTTCCATGAATGAGGGCCTTTAAAAAAATTTTTTTTCAGTTAAGCTCCTTTAAACTCAAAATGAAATCACGAGAGACTTCTTCCAAAGCCTAACTCCAAAGCTTGCTGCCCAGAACATTCCACCATTGTCTACACCACACAGCCCATCTCTACCACAAGCTTAGAGGAGAATTTTGAAACAAGAGAGCCCTCAACAATCATTGCTCCTCTCACTTAACTTGGGATCAGATGGAGGGCTGGGAAACCCAAGACCCGAGCCAAAGACTGCTGAGCTGGCTCGTGACCTGGATTCTCCCAGTACAGAGGAGATTCTATGAACCCCAGTCCCTCTGGCTATTGGCAACACTGGGATATCTAACAAAGTACAACTTGCTTTTCAGCGGGTTCAAATAGGGAACCTTAGAAGTCCTGAATACCTAGGGGGTTTTAGCATTATATGAAACACATTACAGTAATGCACTGGAATATTTTCCTATCACAAGTGGATTCCCCTCCCTTGCCAAATCCTTTCCATCCATTTCTTTTGGAAATGGTCTACCTTTATAGGCTTACACTGTTACCCAGGTGTGTGTCAGGAATTCCCATTTGCTAGACTTCCTTGTAAAGTTTAGTTAGCACTGGCAAAGATTGGGAGGAGAGGATCAGAGCTTTGGAGATTTTACGATGCAACCAGTGGCCAAGACTTTGGAGATGAAACCTGCTCAGGGTGTCTAGCAGAGGAAAAGTTAGAGCTGCTCGATAGAGCAATTGACTCTGCCCTTTGGCTGATAAGCTCTAGGTTTCGCTGTCCTGCCTTTTTTTTCTACCAGTTAAAGCTCCCTTGCCCTTTCCACCTTTGCCCATGGGGTTGGATAGATGACCAGATTCATCAGCAAGCAAGGCAGAGACATGGGCTGAACTGACTCATTTAGGAGCAGTAATTCCATCTAGAGAAGATTCCCCTTTCATGTAGGCACTGGAGCAATTATTTGCTGGCTGACAGTTATAATCACTTTTTGCTGTGGTCATTGTTGTTGTTTTTTTTTTTGTTTTTTTTTTTTTTGGTACCGGGGATCGAACTCACGACCTCGCACTTGCAAAGCAGGCACTTAAGCCACTGAGCTAAATCCCCAGCCCTATTGTTTTTTTTTTTTGTTTTTGTTTTGTTTTGTATAATCACTTTTTACTGCAGGTAGGTAACTGATCCAAAAGCTAACTTCATAGGATGACTGGTTTCTAAACGGCTTTTGGAATTAGTAATTCTCAAACAATCAGTACATGTTCCATACACTTTCACCCAGTTCAATTTCTTCCTTTGTGGTCCCTGCCACAGGCAAGGTATGGATTTTTGGAATGGGGCAATTTGGACCTACAGGGCCATTTTTCCCCTTGCTCTTCTGTTTGAAAATGGGACTGGAACAAATCATGATTGGCAATAGTTCATGGCTTTGGACATAATCATTCCAAACTTTCCAACTGCTCTGGGGAGGGGTGGCATTGAATTATATCATCCCCCCAACCTTTTTAGCAATAGCAGGGTAAGTCTCTTTCCCAGGTTTGGTGCCCCACTCTGTAACTTCATGCTTCATGCTGCCCATCACAGAAAGGAAGTTAAGGAAAAAATTAAACCAGAAGTCCTTTCAGTGCAAATTTCCAATTGTTGTAGGCCATGGATAGTAACTTTGCCACAAGGTTCTCCATTTGATAAGAAAAGACCCTTTTGAGTACTTGTCAACCTTTGACCTATTCAGCCAGCTTGACATTTAAAAGGGTTAAAATATACATCCCACAATCTGCTGGGACAATGGTTTCTCTTACTAGGAAGACTTTTGGGGTAATTTGTTATGCTTGTTGTAGTGGTAGTTGTTATGGTGACATAAACATTTCCACCCCCTCAACTGGCCATCTGCTAGTTGGCTGAACTCTGGCCACGTAGGGCTCAGGACTGTTCCTTAATCAGCGTGGCTTGTCCAGCCACCTGTGCCAAAGAGGTAGCACGCACAAAAGAAAGGATCAGACTAGGAGAAAACAGGAAGAGCTTAAGCGGGCACCTCAAAAAGACAAAGTGCAACCTTACAGCAGATGAGGACACCGGGTAGAAAACTGAGGATGAGCCATACAAACTGTTGATTGAGAGAGCAGTTTTTAGGCTCCTTGACACAACCAGTGGGCAGATTTTGGAAACAAATTTTATTACAAGTAATTTTTCCTGTTAATGTGGTTGGCTGATACATGTGTTCATTAAAGTCTGTGATTTCCATAGGAGTTGTAATCCCAAAATAAGCTTGCTTTTCAACCCTTAGAAATAAAACAAAAAAGATTTCTGTTTATTATTAGAAAAATTGAAAGTATGCTAGATGATTGTCCCCAAAGCAGACAGTTGTATGTTTCTGTTTTGTTTTACTGTATTGGGGACTAAATCCTTCAATGGATGGTGAGTTACATCTTCAGCCCCCAGCCCCTGTTTATTGAGACAGGATCTCTTTAACTTGCTAAGTTTCCTGGCTGGCCTGGGCTCAAACTTGAGACCCTCCTACTTCAGCCTCTCAAAATGCTGGATTACAGGCATGGGACACATGCCTGGTCCACCTTTTTTCTCTTTAGATTGATTTTCTCAGGTAATTGTTGTGGTAATGGACAGCAGACACCATGTCTAAGTATTACCATAACCTTGGCAAGTCATTCTGATTCAGGTACTAAAGTCACCGTCAGTTGCAGACCCCTGGCTTAAAACATCAAGAAGCATCAAAGGGAAAAATTGCCAATTGAGTTTAGAGACCTCAACTGGCTTTATTTATAATTCTGGAACCAGGCAACACTTCATCTGTAAAACTGAGTACATATTCCAGTGGGCTGAGGAGAGAAAGCTGATTTTATAAACAGAAAAGTGCTAGGGGCTGGGAATTTAGCTCAGCAGCACAAGCGCCTGCCTTGCAAGCACATGGTCGTGAGTTTGATCCCCAGTACCGATTAAAGAAAAAAAAACTAACTTAAAAAAAAAAAAACAGAAAAGTGCTAAAAAGAACAGAGACAAAGAACAAAAAGCAGATCGGCCATTTAAAGGTTGGCTGCCAAGCACTTGCCTGGTAAGCACAAGGTTGTAAGTTCGATCCCCAGTACCAAAAGTAAATAAATAAGTAAATAAAAATAAAAGTTGCTTGCTTTATAAGGTGGAATAGCAAGCCAGAACAATAGGAAAATAATTGAGTACTTTACCATCAGGTTTCTTTCCTTTTTTTTGGTACCAGGGATCAAACTCATGACCTCACACTTGCCAGGCAGGCACTTAAGCCACTGAGCTAAATCCCCAACCCAATATTGGGTTTCTTGCTTGTTGTTAAGGATTAAAGCAAATGATTAAATGTCATGACCATGCAGATGGATATTAGCCTGTGTGGGAAATCTGGCTATTCTCTCTCACTCTCCTGACTTCTCAGATTGTCAGATAACAATTTAGTTTAGGTTCAGTGATACAGAACTTTAGCATGAGTGACCCCCTTTTGACTTTCATTTTGGTCTGTCGAGGCCCAGTGCAGGGAGGCTAGTCCAAAACAACTGCCTCCTATAATTTTTATTTAACAGGAGTAAAAGCTTGCAAACAGAGCATACAGATGAAAGCACAAGGTTGGAATCAGAAAGACGTGGGTTCAAATCACATTCTGAAGCCGGGCATGGTGGCACATGCCTGTAATCCCAGCACTAGGGAGGCTGAGGCAGGAGGATCATGGTGAGTTCAAGACCAGCCTAGGCTACAAAGTGAGCTCAAGGCCAGCCTGAACTGCATAGTGAGACCCTGTCTAAAAAAAAAAAAAAAAAAAATCACATTCTGCCACTTCTAACCTGCCTATAATTCTATCTCCCTGCAAGTGAAGAGGATATGAGTGAAGTCTGTGAAGCACCTAGTGTTGTGCCTTGTGAGTAGTAAATGCTCAACCAACTGTGCTTAACACATTAATGGTGCTGATGAATCATGCTTCTTTCAGTGACATACACCATAAACATGTCTGGATGAAGGGTACACTATTCACCAGCCAAGCCTCTTCTGTGGTAGATCTAATGATCAGGGTATTAAGAAAGATTTTTTGGGTTTTAGTTGTTTTGAGACAGGCCCCACTATATAGTTCATGCTAGCCTTGAACTCACTATGCAGCCCAGGCTAGCCTCAAACTCACAGCCATCCTTCTGCTTCAGCCTCCCATGTGCTAGGATTACAGGCGTGTGCCACATACCCAACTCAGAGAAAGTTTTTAATGTACCAGTGACAACTGTGCTATCAGTTCAGTCATTAGTCACAAAGTATGGTCAGCAGGTCACTGCACCAGACTGAGAACAGTGCCTACCTGGGAAGCTGGCTTCCCAGCCAACAGAGGACAGGCTGTCTTGCTCAGGATGGGTTGGGTTATGCCACAGTAACAGACACTCTCTAAACCTCAGCAACTTAACATTGCAAGATTTATCTGTCCCTCTTGAAAAGTCCACTCTAGTTTCCCAAGGCCTCTAGGAAAATTTTCAGGCAGGGATCAGGCTTCTTCTCCCTTATGGCTCTATCACCTAGAGACCAAAGCTTTTTGCTGCAGCTGCAGCAAGGTAAGAAAAAAGACGAAGTGACTGCTCTCTCATCTACTCACAGTCTGTTGGTCAGAACTTGTCACATGATCCCACCCACGCCAGGGGCTGAGAAATGGGGCTGACTTTGAGGGACTGGGTATTTGGTGAATGTCACTGCTACCAAATCAGAACCTCTGGGGGTGGGATCCAGAGGGCTATGTGTATATTGTTTGTTTGCCTGCTTTTTGAGACAGGGTCCTGCTATGTAGTTCTGGCTGACCGTGAACTCACTGTGTAGCCCAGCCTGGTCTCGAACTCGTGGTCATCTTCCTGCTTCCGGCTCCTGAGAGCTGGGATTACAGGCATGCACCACCACACCTGGCTGAGGACTCTAGTTTGCAAACTCCCCAGTGAATATATTGCAAAGTTAATCATTACGGTGCTGTGACTAGGGCAGGGAAAGTTCTTTGTGAGATGAACAATTTGAAAGAGCGGAAATGAAAGGGTGGGCCCATCACTGACATAATTAAAATCAGAGTCTAAGTCTGAAACACAAGGCTGGCATTTACGTGGAGCACTGAGAGACAGGTGCCTCTCCAACCTGCATTTCTGGCCTGGACTCTCCTTTGCTTCCAGAACGTCACATGCTGCACTGGGGTTTTGCAGCTGCTTCAAAGCCAGCTCACTCATCTCCACCACACGGTTTCCCAGGTCCTGTGTTAGTGTTGGTATGCACCCTCCCAGGAAACTGCTAAGCCTTCCCAACCTGGGGGTCTTCATCATTTATTTCCTCTACTCCTCAAATCCAAGCATCAGGATCCTGTTTCTCTCTACCATGCTGTGCATCTTGTCTTCTTTCTCCATCCACTGCAATCCCCATCCAGGGTCCCATCTTGGTCTCTCTGCCTCACCCAGTGTCTCTTTCTTCTCCCACATTGTTGTTGGAATGAGCCACCTTGTGCATTTTTACAACTCAGCCTCACTCTTCTCTTCAACCTTTCTCTGTGATGCTTTCTTCTGATCTTTTTCTCTCCACACTTGCCTCATGCATCCATGGTCTGCACTCATGTGTACATATCTCCCCTCAGCTAGGATGCAAGCCCAGGAAGGCAGATGGTAAGACTGCCTCTCCAGACATGGGCTCCTTGTCATCTAACAGAGTGCTCAGCATTCATGGGGTTGAAAAAAGGAATGCTGGGCAAAGGACACATAGTGCCTGCCACGTTGTAGGTGTTATATAAATGTGTGGTTTTCGTAGATGTGGTTTTTTACTTGGTGTTTTGCGGCAGGGTCTCACTATGGAGTTCAAACTGGCCTTGAACTCACTATGAAGTCCAGGCCAGTCTTGAATTCAAAGTGATCCTCCTGCCTCAGCCTCTCAAGTACTGAGATTACAGGCATCACCACCATGCCCCGCTTATAAATGTCTGTTGCATGAAAGAATAGCATTCTTCTGCCTGGTTACCTGGAGTATCCATTAAAGGATTTCACTAAATTCTAAATAGTAAACTAATTAAAATGACCCTTCATCTATATGAGTATGGCAGCTTTTCTTTAGAAGACTTGATAATAAAATCCATCTTCATGGGAAACTGTTCTGCAGCTGTGACCAAAGATTTTATAAGAGGTGAAGTGAGTTGTCACGGTTAGGGTGTCTGGGTAATAATCTTGCTTTGCCAGGAGAGCATTATCATCATCTGCAGAAAAGCAATTTTTAATAAAATAATGTGAATTAAAAATAACATGAAGTGAATTAAAAATAAACCACTTGAGTGAACTAATCTCATGATTCAGGAAATGCTAACAAGAGAAAGTTAGGCCATTTTTCTTGACTTGACATATAATCCATATGTGCTTGTGGGAAGTAATGCTAATATTAGTGTTAATATTTCTCATATTCCTGAACATCTAGAGCAGTACTTATTCACATGTAGTAAAAGTGAGCCAGAATTTACTCAGAATGTATTTCTAGGAGTGTTTGTAAGCCACTTAACGTGTAGTGTCTCCTGTCTTAAATCATAAAATTGTATTGCAAAAGTATGAAACATTTTAGTTGATTTTTTTCAAGTCTGTTCTTTCATATTTTTAAAGGACTCAGCACCTTTACTTACTCAAGATTTCCCCTGAGGGCCAGGGATATAGCTCAAGCACAAGGTCCTAAGTTTGATTCTTGGTACAAAAAAACAAACAACAAAAAAGATTTCCCTCTAAAATGATCCCAGAACAGGAGATCCTACAGATAAATAAATAAATAAAATAAAAATTTTCCTACAGATAAATAAATAAATAAAATAAAAATTTACTTAGACTAAGAGTACATTAGAGCCTGAGGGGGGAAAAACATGTAATTTGTTTTTACTGCCTCTAAAGAATAGTTTTATTTTTAAAAGCAGGAATGAAGTTGGCTGTGGTGGCATAAACATATATCCCAGCACTCTGGGAGGCTGAGGCGGGAGGATCACAAGCCTGGATAACTTAGTAACCCTGTCTCAAAATAAAATTTAAAAAACTAAAAGGGTTGGGGATGTAACTCAGTGCAAAGGCCCTGGATTCAATCCCTAGTAACACACACAAAAAGTGGAAATGATTATCTCTTTTGCCACTTTGACATGTTTTAGAATTTACTGATTAGCTGACTATCTTAGTCTGTTTGACTGCTGTCACAAAATATCATAGACTGGGTAGTTTATAAACAACAGAGTTTATTTTTCACAGTCTGGAGGCTGAGAGGTCCAAGATCAAGGGATCATCATGCTTGGTGTCTGCTAGGGGCGCGTTTCTGGGAGCACAGACAGTTGTCTGCTGGCTGTGTGAATGACTGAAGGAGCTTGCAGGGGCCTCTCATATAAAGTCCCACCCTCATGACCTAATCACTCCCCGGAGGTTGATCTACAAAGGCCAACCTCCTAATTAGGATTCAACATATAAATTGTGAGGGGACACAGACATTCAGTCTATAGCAATTATGGAAAGTGACTTATAAAGCCTTAACCTTTGGGTTCTCTTATATTTACAGCAACTGCCAGATTAGAGTATCAAACAGAGAACAAAGGGCACCTGTCCTAGGCTGCAGCATCAGCTGAGCTGTGAGAGCCCTCTGAGAAAGGAGAAGCATGGGGTCCTCCTCTGAGGACTGCTTTGCCTGGGAGGGGCACAGTGCTCACCTGCCCACCAGGTGAAATGAGGGTGGCACTCCAGTCACCCTGCTCCTCAGAAGCTGATTCTGTTGGCCAAAGAAATGCACAGGAGGAGGACGGGGAGCATAGAGATAGTCCATCTAGCCGGGTGTGGTAGAGGCTGAGGCAGGAGTAGCACTAGGAGTTCGAGGCCAGCCTGGGCTACATAATGAGACTGTCTCAAAAAAAATGAATGGATGAATGAAGCAATATACTTCTGTTGTTCAAAGCAAATAGGTTTGGGCACTTTGTTACAGCGGTTCTGGCAAATGAGTATGTCTGACAACCCCCTTTAATTCTACTTTTTTCGAGGAATGTGTATAGGACCTCCGAGCGAGGCCAAAGTTGCCTACTATACACACCCAGAATTTGTAGCCACGGCACCATTTTACATGGACATTTAGTTATATAATCATTTGCCTGATGGCAGGATCTCTCTCTCATTAGACTACAAAGAATGGGAATTGTACCCTTCTCTCTCTTTGTGGGATCCCTGGAATCTAGGGCATCGCACACAGCACAGCTCTATAACTATGCAATAAGAGAAAGAAATAAGTAAGAGGAAATAGCTTAGAGATGAGATGAGAGGTTAAGTTCTTAAAAGAAGGCAGGGTGGGAGATAGATTGGCCTGATACAATTTCCAGAAGGACCCTAAAACACCTCTGCTGTCAGCAGATTCCATCTACAAAGGTTGAAATGCACATACTTGAGAGTAGAAGGACATTAAGCTATGCTTGCACTAGCATATTCCTAACGGCCCCCTCAGGAAGCGAGCCTTGGGAGGGGGTACACAGTGGAAGATGACAAGTCAAGACCCAGAAGGCCTGAAGGTAGAATCTGTGACTTGATGACCAAAGAGGAGAAAAGGCGTGGGCTAGGATAATATTAAAACATCCCTTCCTGGGTCCCTGTCTTGCTAAGGCTCAGCTTACTGTTGGTCAGAAGCAAACTATAACACAACTGCTTACTCTGGATCAAGGAGACCCCTTTCTAGGGAATGCTAAAGGAGAACTTAAGACGCTTCGCAGGTACTGGCAGCCAGGGAGCTATTTCCCTCTTAGACTAGATGTGTGCCATAGGGGGCAGCAGAGGATGTGCAGCGGGGGCCCATCCTTTCCAAGGGAGGCATCATGAGCCTGGCATTTGGTCACAAGGCTCATTTGCTGTAATAAAAATGGAAAACCTTCGACATCTTGATCCCACAGAGTATGTGTCACCACACATGACCAGTTTGTTCGCCTCTTTTGGTGGTGAGCAAACTCTAGAACCCAGTAATGAAATGGTCCTCATAGTCTATTAAAAAAGCATTTGCTGAAGACCTGTAGAAAGAGGAGAAGCTTGAAATGGATGATTGCTTTCATAAAGAGCTTTTTAGAGCCACAAGAGCTTCCCCTCGTCCACTCACTCTCTCTCTTGCCTTTAACAGCTCCAAGGAGGGAAACAGAGATTTTCCCCATTGTCCAACTCAGGATATATACTCCTATTGCAATAACTATACACCCCCCAAATCCTTCCGATTCACACTTTCTGAGATTAAGGCCAACTGTATAAAGAATCAGCCTGAAGTGTGTTAAAATCTTAGAAAGGACTATGAAATACAGCTGGTCCAACCTCCCTTCCAATGCAAAAATGTACTCTATAAAGTCCCCTAGTACAGGCCCCAATTTATGTGTAAGCCTTCACAGAAACAAGAATCTACTTTTTTCTTTCCTAGACAACTTATTCCATCATGAAGCAACTGTGTGTAAAAGATTTTAAATAGTTCCCATTAAATGAGGCACTGTATAGCCAAATGGCTCAATTTACATTTCATATTGGTGCTTTATTTTTCTGAAGGTAACTGCCTAAAGAAAAAATTTAATTGCATATTTAAATAAAAAGTACAAAATTGACAGTGATTTTATTCTTGGATTTATGGCCACTAGAACATTCCTGTGGCAGGAGAGAAAGAACGCTAAACTTTGAAATTAAATAGATAGCTATACAATTATACTATATAATTAGACAGCTATATATATCCAACATGTAAATTACACATTTGGAGTCCTTCCCTAGAGCTTAATTTCAGACTTTTCAAACTGAAGCTTTTTTTTGGTGAAACTTGAACCTCATAAAACACTATTTGTGAGGTGTCTTTTCTACAGAGATTTATGTTCGTGAATGATTTCATTTGTATTAAATGTATTACTGGCACACAGTGTAGTCATTTTGCTTTATGGTAGCATATTTTAAGAGTAAAAGCACTTGCCAAAAGAGTATTAACATATAATCAGCAATAGAAATGATGTCATTGCTGTAAGAAAATTCTGCAGAGATTCCAGAGAATTCTGCAGAGATCTATAGCCTATGGCTACATGATAAAGGAGAAAAAAGGAATAAAACCAAATACAAATTATTTTAAAATTCTGAAGCATGATTTGAGTAACAGGAAATAAAAACCCGATGCTTTCTAAAAGTATGTTTTACGTGAAATATCAGAATCAGAAATTTTAACATTAAAAATATTTATAGCTCCCCATATAGGTATGGGGAGACATGACTTTAATCTCGGCACTCAAGAGGCTGAGGAAGGATGGCCATGCATTTAAGACCAGCCTGGGGTACACAGTGAGACACTGTGTGTTACAATCAATCAATCAATCCTAAATATATAACCAAAATAAATGGAGTCTTCTAATTGGGCTCACTGTGTAAATAAACTGATTTCTGAAAGACAGTAACTGGACTTGGTCAATCTAAGAGCAGAGAAAATAGAAAGAAAAAGAATCTAATGATTAAGTCATAGAAAAAGAACTAAACTTCCAGGAGGCAGCAAGAAAGGGGTAATCTTAGCCAACATCTCTACTCAGCCAAAAAGGGAGCTCAGAGGAGCTGGAATGGTTAGACAGCACTCACCCAGGGTTCTCTATGATGGGTAACAGCTGCTGAGGTTTGACGCCATTGTAAGGATCTACGTTAATGAAAATTAGTTCTAGGGGCTGGAGAACGGCGGCATAAGCACCTGCCTGGCAAGTGCAAGGTCTTGAGTTTGATTCCAGGTATCAAAAAAAAAAAAAAAAAGAAAAAGAAAATTAGTTCTAGTAAGCACTTGCAATGTCAACCAACCTAAATGTTGCTTCTTCTATATATTTCAACTCAAAAGGAATTAAAACCTCCACAAATATGTTTAATTTTTTTTTTTACTTTTTTTTTTAATCGGTACCAGGGATCAAACTCACAACTGCCTGCTTGCAAGGCAGGTGCTTATGTCGCTGAGCTAAATCCCCAGCCCCCAAAACCTCCACAAATATGGAAAGGTAGTGAAAGTAAACTGAAAACTACTTGGAATAAAACGGTTTAAAAACCATCATGAAATCAGAATGATTAAGCACAATTACCTTCTTTTCCCAAACAGAATGTCAGAACTCTATCAAAAGCAATCCTTCGGCTATCTCGGTGTCTCAAATTACTGTTAATTAGTGGAAAAAAGGCAAAATAATTCTATTTGGGTCTGTGTGGGGACCAAATTTAATTACAAATTCCAAAATTCATAAGAGTCAAGACTTTTTCCCCTTTGATCTTCTGTTTACAATATAGTTTTGAAAGAGCTGAAAAATGTTTCCCAGTGCCTAATTTCACCTATGCTCAGGGTGAACTAAAGTTGTGCTTTGGATTCTCTATGTGACAAAAGATAAATGCTAAGGTTCATTAGCAGTAGATAGAAGGAGAGAATTTCAGACATATCCAGGATGCAACTGGAAACCACCTATGCTCATCACTTTTCAGCACTATAAAAAGTAGAAAGGATGATTCTTACACTTCACAACCATGGATGAGAAGCTGATCACAGCTTTCATAAATTATGCAAGCCAGCACTTCTGCACAATTACCTCGCAGAACCACTGCGCTGTTCCAAACATTTCAAAAGCAACGGAACGAACTATAGCAATTTGGAAAATCAAATGTTGCCTAGAAAACAATTATCTGGATCAATAAACAACTGAAATTAGGATAGGGAATGGTCTTCAATTTACTTGACTCCTTTCTCGAGATTTAAAATTAAGGAGAGAGGGGCTAGCCGGGCACAGTGGTGCATGCCTATAATGCCAGCACTTTGGGAGACTGAGGCAGAAGGAATTCCAGTTTGAGCCCCGCTGGAGCAAATTAGTGAGACTATGTCTCCAGATAAAAAATAAAAGGCTGGGGATATATTTCAGTGCCCTGGGCTCAAGCCCCACTACCTAAAAACAAAACAAAAGATGTATAGGGGCTGAAGGCATAGCTCATTGCTAGAGTATCAGCATGTTCAAGGCTTTGGGTTGAGGCCCCAGCATGTTACTGCCCCCAAAAATAATTATCAAAGAAAATAAAATTCAGAGTACTGTACACACTCATTTGGAAGCAAGCTATATACACGTAAGCAGGTATTCTCTTGATTTGTGTAACATTATGTCCTGGCACTAGCAGATATACTACTCTGTATTTCAGCAGTACCTTTTAGGATCCATAAGATGGCAGGCCTACATTTCACAGTGATGTTGAAACGTGTAAAATACCCTGATTACTCTGAAATAGATACTGCATCATATCAGCAGTACATGCCTACGAATAATGCTGGGGTCATCCATCAAATTAAATTTATCAACTGAAACTAAGAACTATTACATCCTATTCATTCCTATTGAATTACAAATCACTGTAGCCAGAAGGAAACTTGAGACCACCTACTTTTTCCTGCCATTCTCCACCTGGAAACCGGGGTCCAGATGTTAGTGCTTTTGAGGGACTAGGAGAGAGAGTACCAGAACCCCAATCTCCAATTCTACATCAGTCCTATCACTCACAGTATTCCTCCAGCTCCTCTCCAGCCCTCCACTGAGGAGTCCATTTTTGCTCTTCCCTGTAAACTGCCTTTTGTTCCTCAAGAGAGTGCTCCTGGGATAACACACTACTTGTCATGTAACTATTGTCATGCTACTATTCAAATACTATACATTTGGTCCTGAGATGCATTTAACCTCGGTATTTGACAAACATGACCTTACAAACAGTACACTATAAACCAGGTATCAACTATTAGATCTGATAAATATGTTAGTTACAGACCACAGCTAGGCAGAATTCTTATGGGCAAACCAAACACAATGCATAGAATAAAAATAAACCCAAGACACCACTTTTAGAGTTTTTTTTTTTTTTTTTTTGGTACCGGGGATCAAACTCATGACCTTGCACTTGCCAGGCAGGCACTTATGCCACTGAGCTAAATCCCCAGCCCCTACACTTTTAGAGTTTTATAGCTTTTTTATTAAACATGCTACTATAAAGTATAGAAGTCTAGAAAGCAAGAGAGTTGGAGGACTGATCAAACCTGTCTGGGTTTATTTTCTTATCTATGAAAAAGAGATTGTATTAGGCTAGTGTAGAGAAAAATTAACCTAGAATTCTAAATTGCTTTTCTCATACCATTGCTTTACCATTTATTTGGGCATGATTTTTTAATGAATGTGACATAGGATAATTAGCACCTAAACCTTTTCCTGTACATTTTGACAGTGATTAATTCAGTTACTTGAAATATACTCACTTTCTTAAATAGTCTTAGCATATTGATTGCTTAGAAATCAGTAAATTAGTCAATGTCATGAAAAACAAAGAGACTGAGGGATGGATGATTCTAGATTAAGTGGGACTAAAAATATGACCTCTAAATGACATACATGTTCTGGGTTTTTATTTCTGCTGGAACAAATGGCAAAATTTGCACAAGGATCACAGACTACACAATATTAGACTGCTGCATCCATTGCCTGAACTGATAATTGCTCTGGCATTATGTAATGGAATTACCTTCCTCTTGCTTCTGGAACTATACAATCAAATATTCAGGGAAGGGGGATATATAGAGACTGCCTGTCATATACAGGCTGCATGCAAGTATGACACTTAGCAAGGGCACACATCACACTGGAAAAGGTCTTTTGAACTTTTCAAAATGCATTTTTGTTTTGGCTTCAGGGGAACCAAAAATTCAAGGCTCTATTACAGGGACCACAGAATTACTTTAAAGTATGTATCTTTTCAAGGTTTCTATGGCTTTAATCATATTCTCAAAGGTAGTGATGATCCCTAAAATTTGTAAGAACAATGACACCAGAAGAATGTAAATGATACATTCTAAAAGGACCAGACACAGAATGGATTCAATAAATACTGGTAATGAATGTGAATGAATGCCCTTTTCCTAGAGTGCAACTAAACTTTTTAGTGCTATCACTAGAGATAAATAGTTGAACAGGAAAGATAAAGAGCAAAATGACAAATCAAGATTGTGACCACTACATGCAAGACACTGATGCAGGTAGTGGGAGCACTTTAAGGAAATTTATTTTTAAGGAACTTACAATCTAGTTGGAATCACAATATGCAAAGTAAGCAGATTAACAAAGGGTTGAAAAGAAAGTCCATTACTATAAAATGTATATTCTCTCTTTTGGGGGGACAGTACCAAGGATTGAACCACAGGCCTTTGCACTGAGTTAATCCCCAGCCCTTTATATTTTGAGATGGAGTCATGCTAAGTCACTAAATTGCCCAGGCTGGGTTCCAATGTGTGATCTTCCTGTCTCAACCTGCTGGTGTTGGGGTTATAGATGTATGCCACCATGCCTAGCTATATTATAATTTTTGAAGGTAAGCCTCTGAGGGAAAGGCCTTTACGTGTGTGAAAGATTTTCTGACACATACATACTAGATTTTAATCTTTCCATCTATGTGAAATTTCCATTGACAGAGGATAGGAAAATCAACCCTCTGGGGCCCTGAAACCATTACATATTTGTCATCAGGTACTAACTCAAAAAAGAGCTTTCACCCAGAAGCAAATGCTTTGAAAACTTCCAGTTTAGCATTCAGGAAATGTCCCCATCAGGAGTATTTGGAAGCAGAGAGGTAAATCTCTAGGACAGTGTTGCTGCCATTCACTTTCTCCTGTAACATTTCTGAGAAGTCCCAGAAGACAGGGCCTAACCCGCTGAAGTCCCCGGAGACAGGGCCTAGCTCGCTGTTTACACCCAGTGTAGAAAAGTATCTAGAAAATACACAGTGAGATCAGCATTAGACAAAAAGGTTCAAAAATTGAGTCTAACTACAGCGCTATTTGTTGCTGTTTTATTCTTTACCTCAAACAGCACAAAAGTACTACTGTTTATAAAGCACTGTTTCTTAAATCTCTAATTCCACTGCACATCTTCAGATTACAGCTAATTCACAGACCAACTACTACATACAGTACAATTTTTTTTTACTGTTTTTGAGACAGGATCTCACGATGCAGTTCAAGGTTGGCTTTGAGTTTACTTTGTAACGTCCTGAGTGCTGGGGTGACAGGCATGCCCCACCAAGCCCAGCTTACTACATATATACTACAATAGCTTCAGCTTTCCGCTTTGTCTACATGGATGAATCTGGACATTTTACTTATCCTAAGCCTAAATTTGTTTTGTTTGTTTGTTTGTTTGTTTGTTTTTGGTACTGGGGATTGAACTCACAACCTTGTGCTTGCCAGGCAGACACTTAAGCCACTGAGCTAAATCCCCAGCCCCCTAAATTTGTTTTTAAAATTTTTTAATTTAAAAAAATTTTTTGGTACTGGGGACTGAACTCATGACTGCACGCTCCCAAAACAGGCGCTTATGCCGCTGAGCTAAATCCCCAGCCCAGCCTACATTTTCTTACTTGTAAAAAAAAGTAAACAGGATTTTAATCAGCTGTAAGTAAAGACATTGTAGGGCAATCTTTAAGTGCTCGATAAATATTTGCCATTATTCCCATTGTCATTACCTTCATGAGTTCGTCTAGTCATCTTTAAAGTTCATCTCGTACTTTGCTACATTATCAAGCCATTGCTGATATGGTCAGTTTCTTCTCAAAACTTTTCAATGAATTCCAGGGATCACCTGCAAAGTGTGGCCCTTCATTAGCCAGCTTTACCCAACCGGTACCAGCCTGTTCTCATGATCGCCCTTCATAAACTTCTCCCCTTTCCCTGACACGCTCTGCTCTTTTCAGCCTCTTTGCCTGCGCTCCCAGGGACCCCCTGTGTGGAATGCCTTCCCTGGGTACATCCATATAGGGTGCTGACCCTTCAAGCTCGCTCGGATGCCGGATGCCGTCTCCTCCACAAAGCTTTCTCTGACCCCTCTAGCAAACTGAATTCTGTCTCTGGACTCTTGAAATACTGTCATTTTCTCTTACCTTAAAAAATGTTTACATAGGTTCACATAATCCCCCAACCGAAAATGTAAGGCCTTTCATAACCAAGGTCCAAGTTGTTTCATTTTGTATCTCCAAGGCCCCCAAATCCAAGTCCACACTCAACGAGTATCTGATCCTATTTATTGGATCAGTAATCAAATATGTACAATAGAAGTAGGATGTAGTAACAGGAAAGAGTGAAATAAGTACTAAGAGAGCCCAGGGAAGAATTTATCTTAGCTGACTTCATTTGAATTGAACCTCTTAAGGACACACTAGAAATCTAGGCTGGGCAGACTACAAGCAAAAGTCTAGCCCAAGGAACCAATATGAATAAAAGATTGAGGTGGGAAGCACAAAGATTTAAGAATAATTCTTAATGTTGAAATTTAAGAAATGCAAAGGATAGTAGGTTACTCAGACTGAAAAGGCCAGCCTGTGTCAGGCCCTGAAGGAATTCCTAAAGGAACCTGAACCTAATCCTATAAAAACAAGAAAAACTTTTTGAGACTTTTGAAAAAATATATTCAGATGGGGTTTATTTATTCATTTATTTTCCATGTTAGGGATTGAACCCAGGGCCTCTTGATGTTTTACAAAAATTACTCTATTGGCTAGGCATATAAAACGGAACTAGAATTGGGAAACTGATATGGTTTGAATACATCCTTCCTTCCAAAATTCTTATTGGAATGCAAACCCCAAAGTGATGGGGCCTTTTGGGAAGGGATTACTCATGAAGGCCATGACCAACTGATGCCCTTATAAAAGAGGTTTCAGAGAGCTGTGTGGCTCTTTCATCTCCTCTGCCAAGCAAAGGCACAGCTTCCTTCCTTCCTGCCCTTCCACTACCTGCCACTTGTGGACACAAGGTACAACCTTGGCAGACAATAAGCCCTCCCCCAATGCCACATCTACTGCTGCCTTGATCTTGGACTTTCCAGCCACCAGAACCATGGGAACATGTGCATTTACAAATTTCCTAGTCTGTGGTATTTGTTATAGGAGCAGGGACAGACTGAAACAAAAACCAATGAAAGGTTTTGTAATAGTAATGAAGAAAGCAATAACACATTTAACTGTAATACTATAGAATGTCAAGGTGAAAAAAATGTAAAATGGAACAAAGTGGAAGAGGGCAATGGCAGGAACAAGAGTTTACATGGAGAGAATTCAGGGAGCCCACCAACGTGGACAGAAAAATGGAGCATCTTTATTTCCACTGACCTCTTAAGTGAAATGTACCCCACCATCAATGATGACTACAGGCAACAAACCATAGTATTAGGTTTTATGAGACTGGTAAAGCAACCCATGGCATTAAAAGGGGTTTTTGCATCCTAAAGTAACTAAAAATTTGGTAAGACCTTTAACCAGAAACAAAGATTGTAACAGGAAAATGTTAAGATGTTAAACATCAAAACCATGTGTGGGGACTGAGACAGAAAAACCGTAAGAATGGATAAAGTTAGCTGAGGATGGTGACACATACCAGTAATTGCAGCTACTCAGGAAGATGAGGCAGAAGGATTGGAAGTTCCAAGCCAGTCTGGGCAATTTAGTAAGACCCTGTCTCAAAATAAAATTTAAAAAGGGGGTAGGGAGTTGGGTGTGATGACACACCTGTAATCCCAGCACTCAGGTAGCTGAAGGAGGATCACTGTGAGTTTGAGGCCAGCTACATAGCAAGACCCTGTCTCAAAAAAATAAACAAAAAAAGAGGGTAGGAGAAACACTGAAGATGTAGCTCAGGGGTAATGGACTTGCTTAGCCTGTGCTAAGCTCTAAGCTCAATCTCCAGTACTGCAACAATAACAACAGTAATATACATAAAGTTATCAGTTTGATTTGGCTGTGCTGAACTTAAGGTGTTTGTCCATGTTTATAGAAAGACTTCCATTTTCCTGTGCCTAGTAGCCTCCAGCTACAAAGAATCCAAATCGTCTCCACATAATAAGAGTCTTCATTTTCCATTCTGCTCATCTTTTGGCACTGAAAATAGTGTAAAGGTGATCCACTGTCCTGGTGTACCCAAGACAGAGGGGCTTCCCAGGGCACAACCATAAAACCAGGAAAGTCCAGGACAAACTCATGAGCCAGTCACCTTAAGAACCTCTCAAATCTGGGACTATGGGTCAATAGGTGTATACTATGTAAGAAAAAACAATGCTATTAAAGGTTTATGTTGGATCTGTTTATTTGTTCTTCCCACAAGGTAGAAAATATTGAAAAAAAATCATCTTCTCACAAGGTCAGACAATACGGACACTCAATGTATTAGTAACAGCGTATCATCCATATACATACACACATATATGTTGATAGTTCTACAATTTACACAGTGGTGATACATTTGCATATCACGCAATCCTCACAACTCTTAGATTTGATTCTTTTTTGCTCTACCTCACAAAAAGCAAGCGGCAGACTCCTGGCACTGCAGCTGCTAAACACTAAAATACTGTACTGTGTGTTCTAGAGGCAGGAGTGGTTGTTGCTATATGGAGATTATGCAAAACTGCAAGTTTCTTTCTTCTGCAATGTCCCATGAACTCAGTGTTCTGACATTATACTGTTACATAATAAAATGGAGTGTTTGTTGTAGGTAAGAGACACCCGATGGGTTTACCTAAACAAACAAAAAGCACACAAATCAATAATTAAATATTTCCAAACTGGTAAGATTTGGTAAGAGCAGCAATAACTTGCAAATCAAAACGTATGGCAACCGGTATAAAACCTATACTGCCTGATCCATCATCTGTTCACAAAATCTACACAGGGTAGTGTATTAGTCTATTAACAGAAACGGTCACACCCATGCCTGCCTGTATTGATCAACCTAGGAAGCCTGAGGTGGCTGGGAAACAAGAAAGCCTGGACTCACAAACCAGGGCAGTCGATTAATATCAAGGCTTAATACACGAGAGAAGCCAGTCCTTGCCGGGTTTATTGGCAGCACAATTCACTGACTACCTCGCCTTGTAACCATGGCAACATTCACATCAAGGCAGTTCCAAAATTCACCTTTGGATATCCACAATCCACCGAATTTGCACCTACGCAGCTGAAATAAAACCAACAAACACATCAACACAAGCTAAATCAAAACAACCACGACTTTTCCTACGTCCCCAGTCCCTAACTTATCCAGGGAATTAGATCTTTGGGTCTTTCACCCATATCCCAGGAAAGGAAGGTGAATCTGGAACAGCTACAGCTTTTTGTAACTAAGAGAGGAAGGCTTTTCTTTCGCTTTCTTGTATGGGTGGTCATGAGAGACGAATGAAAACCCGGACACACACACCAATATAACATTTTCCTTAAAAAGGCAAATAAGCCATACGATACAAATAATTTCCTGCCAATAACATCTTGTCGCGTGTCTGTCGGGCAAGCTCAGTTTTGCCCCTGCAGCCCACTGCCTCTGGTGCCGAGAAAGCGTTTGCAACACGGCTGTTTGATTTACAGTGCTAAAAAACAAAACGCGTTCCGTGCAGGCGGGACCGCGCACAGCGTGAGGAAGAATTATGACGTATTCGGAAGAGCTTTCCAGAACGGCCCTTGCTCGACCGAGACGCCCAGACAGCAAATCTCATTTCTGCCCGTGGAAACGGAATCAAATCTCACCTTCACCCCACCTCATGCACATGGAGAGAACGCAAACCAAGCGGTTTTATTAGAACGGCAGCTAAACCCCTTGTCAGACCCGTCCTTCCTGAGTGGCCACAACCCAGAGCGCCACGCCGAGTCCTCGGTTTCTACCCACTTCGTCCACTTTCCTGGAACCTGCAAACAAACAACCCACCGCAACAGAAACCCCAAACAAAACTTGGGTCTCAGAGCCTTAAACCTCCCTCGTCTCTGCAGGCGATCGCGCTGCCACTAGTAAAGATGGCGGCCCTAGGCGTAGCCGCTCCCTCCGGAAGGCCGCGAGCTCCCCCGCCAGCCACGACCATTAACGCGGAGCCCTCCACGCTCGCCGCGGTTTGACGCATTGCAGGTGCAGCGCGGCCAATCAGAAGGCTCGACTCTTTCCGGCCAACCACTGCAGGGTCGCTCTAGCCTATCAGAGCTTCCTTGTCAAACCTAATGAGGAAAGAAGCCTCGGCCGCGCCAACTAAGCAACCAACACACGGCGTGTTTTGGAGGCGTGTATAGCTACTGTTATGTGACCCTCCGCGGGAAATATAGTCCCCTCGTTCACTCTGCTTTGCGCCCCGCCCCGGCCTCGAGCACACTAGGGGCGAGGCTCGTTTTTCCTCTATGCCTGACTGGCTTTGGTTGCTCCAAGACAAATATTTGACCTAAAAATAATGTTCAGTTTCAGTGCGGTAGCTCGTGGCCTTTTTGTAGGGCAATCTGAAGAAAAAAAAAAAAAAAAGCGTTCTCCGCCGTCTGTCTGGTGCGTTTTGTGAAAACAGTTGCTCACGGAGAAATAAGCTGAGCACCCCTGATCCTGAAATCCTGACTGGAACTGCCAATCGAGCTGACCCTTCCCGTCAGGGAACGCACCCCAATCCCCGCGAAGGCACCTAGTGGGCACTCTCTCCAGAAGGGCCCGTGTGATCCCCTCGCCCGGCAGTTTCCTTAGCTGCTGTCGCGGGAGGGGTCGCTGGACTCGGGTTTCAGTGCTGGAGCAGGCGGGGGTCCTGCCCGAAAGCCCGCCGCGCCGGGTTCCTGGCAGATGTGGCTGGAGGCAGAGGGAGGGGACGCTTTTAACCCCACGCCCAACTCCAGATACGTGTGAAAGTTTGGTGAAATAACCTCCCAAATGGCTAGATCTGTCACCACGGTGAAAAATCTCATAACCAGGGGTTGATGGACGCCTAAAATCGTGCAGTTTCTTGGCAGAACACCAAATAGACCTCTGTCTAGGTTGTCTGCCTCCCAAAACCTATGTTTCCACTGCAGGAACGCCTCATTTTCCAGAGCTGGACTGCAGTTAATGAGATGGCTCAAACATTTGACGAACTTTATTGTATAAATGAACCAAGGGGATCATTTCCTGTGAATACAATTTTCAGTAAACTACCAAGAAATCAACAGAGAAGAAATGTTACACGGTTATAGTCCCTGCTAGAAGAATCCGGCTCTGAAAAAGAAATCCTGGGAATTTTTTTAAAATTGCTATTTAACTTCCAACCATCTATCTGATTTTGACACAAGGGGGCTTGGATGATCTGACTCATATGATGTAACTAATCTATACTGACGTCCTGTTTCTGAAATTATGTTTTTAATGGTCCTTCTTGATGTTAAACTTTTTTTTTTTTTTTTTGGTGCCGGGGATCGAACTCACTACCTCGCATTTGCCAAGCAGGCACTTATGCCATTGAGCTAAACACCCGGCCCCAATGGTCCTTCTTGAGATTTTACAACCAGTGGTGGTGTCTGCCCTGCACCCATGGGAAGTTGTTCTTCGAGTTAAGCCTTTAGTTACTAGTTCCTCTTCATTTCTATTTTCTTACACTTATACTCAAAGTCTCGGTCAAAAAAGGACAAAAGCTGTGGTTATCTTTTTGTAGATATTTAGTAGTCATGTCCCAAAATGTTAACCAGATGAATAAATACCTTGGAACTTCCAAATGGGCATCTCATCATAAAAATATCTGTGCAAAGAAACAACATATCATATTTCTTTCACAATGTTTGTGACCCAGGATATACATACTATGACTTTGCATCAAGCCATATACTGATGTGAAAACAGATCTGATTGTGCCATTAACAAATTAGATATTCTTGTGTTAGTTCCTGTGTTCTTGGAGCCTGTTTCCTAGAATGTAGGATGAAGGAGTTGGTTTAGATCATTTCCAGATCTCCTTTTGGTTGCAGTATTTGATTCTGCTGTGAAGCTGTATCGTAAAGTAGCCCTTGCAGAAGACTAATTTTGTCATCAAGGCATATAACCATGTTTATTCTTTAGAATATTTCTGTTGATGAATTGTTAGTTATAATTTTATGAGTTTTATTATATTAAATAATGAGTACTTAACAGGAATAAATCACAAAAATGAAGTATTGAATTTTTAATATTTATCAAGTTCTCATTAAAAAAGCATCAGAATTCTCAATTGGTTTTTGGTATACAAACTCTAGAAATAAGTTCTCATATGAACTACAATGAAAATACCAACATCACGCTACAAAAAAAAAACTTTACTTGAATTATCACACCTAAGGCAGTCTGCACACATGACAACAGCACATTCTACACACATGCGTCACTTACACTGACATCACATGTCTTCCTTTCCTAGCCTTTTGGTAGGACATACTTGACATCTCAGTGGTCTCTCTGTTTTTTCAGGTGGTATTTATTTTACAGTGTATAGTTAACACAAACATAAAATATCAATGAAATTATTAAAAATATGTATTGTGCATTTAAAATAGACATCGACATTTTCACATCAATTGTGTAGTTTCTTACAAAACCTAAAAGATAACGTAGAAAACAATTCCTATGTGATGCAATGAAAATACCAATAGAACTTTACCACAAAAATAAGCTTTGCTTCAACCGTCACACCCATGGCAGTCTTTGCACATGACAATTGCGTGTTCCATACACACATCTCAGAGTGACAGCATGTGTGCTTAGCTTTCCTTTCTTATGTGGCAGTCTTGTCACCTCTTTTCCTCTTTTGTCAGGAGCTTCCTACTAGACTGTACAACATGCACTTCACAGAGAAATAAGATGTTAATAAAATACAATATCAAATATGCAGTGGATGCTTAGAATAGACATCAACATTTTCACATCAGCTGTTTACTTTCTTACAAAACCTAAAAGATACCTAAACCTAAAAGATAATTTTAAAAATAAGAACCTATGTGAACTGTTTTATTAAGGTATCCCTATCAATATTTTCATCATGGTGAAATGTTGACATCAATAGTACCAGTTTGTTTTTCTCTACCATATATGAGGCCAAAGACTGTACTATACAATTCTATTTTGAAATTGTAACAGTTTATTGGAATTTCTGCTTCATTCCTGTGTACAGTTGAACTGTGCTCTGTTAGTAAATGTAACATCAATTGGAAACCGGTAAACCAATTGTCCAATGTCACATTCTGATTAGTTGGGAGAACAAGTCTGTTCACATCATTCAGTTTATCACTGTACAAATAAGGACACAATGGCTGAGTTCCAGGACAACTGTCTAAACTGAAAGAATAATAAATCTTTGCAACTGCAAGGAGAATTTTTATGCCATATTTTGACCCATTATTTTTCCATAAGTCTTTGACCTTCCTGCGGTCACCATGAGAAATCTATGCTAAGTACAACCGACCTATGAATGCTTTCAATTTAGCTAGTGAAGTACATACAGACCGTTTTACTTGCATTTCAGCTTTTGTGTATTTCATCTATCTTGTAGCATTTTGTCTGCTACAATTTCTGACGTTGAATGGCTGTGCTGACATTCTAGCCAATATGTTTCACCCTTGTCAAGACCTTCAGTATATTTTCCAATTTAATTCTAACAATGGATCTGGTCGTGTGGCCATTTCACAGCATTCAACTAGTCAAATATGTACTTACATTGTTGTTTTCTTCATCATCTGAATCAAGGAGGCCTGCATTCCCTACGTTCCCTATGTCTGTATTAGTGGATTCTTGTTTCAGTTTATTGTCACAGGAACTTAGGCTCACATGGTCAATGTCAAATTCATTATCATCACCTCCATCCATGCACACCACTCTTCTGTTATGAAAGCATATATTTTACTATAATGTATCATCTTCATCACCCATGCATGAGTAATTTGATGATTCACTTTTACCCTGCAAAACTTGCAAATCTGGTTTTATCATGTGCCATTGTAGTGAACTGGGATACTTCTAGTAGAAAAGTCAAAAGAAAACTTATTTTAAAAACAAATCATAGAATGATGTGGGTCTATTGGACCCTCTGTGATGCTCAGGTAAACATATATAAAATTTACTAGACAAAGCATAAGGATGGATCCAAGTCCTGTTTTGATAATTTTGCACACACGCACACTCCTTGCCAGTTGTCATATCAAGTGGATAAACATATAGATTGCTCCCTAAAGTATAAATTTACAGTAGAAAAGTAAGATTCGTGTCATTATATTTGGAAAATTAATCTGTTTATGTTTACAGTGCTTAAGCTTTTCAGAGAAATTTTATGTTTATTTTCACATTTAGTCTTTGTGATATTTCCAGAGTGAAGTTTTCTATAGAGCCTATCCTAGGTTTATCTAATGAAATATTCTTTGACCATATTATTTTGATCTGAGTACATATGTTTTAAATTTGTTTTTAATAGTCAGCAAATTGAGAATGCCTTAAGGACAAGGCCTCTTCAATATACCCTTACACTTTCTGTGCTTAGTAAATTTTCTTCTACATTTTAGGAGTTCAGTGAAGGTCTATTGATGAATGAACAACTTTAAAGGGTTTGTTGAGTTCCAAGATAATCAAACAATACTTACTGAGAATCTACAATGTAGAAGGTATAGTTTCCTTTTTTGAACATCATAATTACTTTCTGCATTTGTGTTATTTCTACTTTTTATGTTTAAATTAAGGAAATATCATTATGAAATATTAATGCATCTTTTAAAATAACAGGACTGATCTCCAAGCTCTCCTTTGTTTGTATTCTATTACATTCTTTGAAGATTAAAAAGTTATTTATTTTTACTTTATTATTATTATTTTGTATTCTTTCCTTCTTTCTTTATTTATTTTTTGAGACAATGTAGCCCAGGCTGACCTCAAACTCACAGTGATCCTCTTGCCTCAGTCTCCTAAGTGCTGGGATTACAGGTGTGTGCCACCACTCCTTGTGAAGAATAGAAAGATTTTAAAGAAAATGATTTTTAAAAATCTGAACCATTAAAAATTGCTCACTTTTCCCAATTACTGCTTTTCTGGGCTTTGTAAGTATTACTCTACCTAGACTTTGATCTTTTTTATATAATTTTATATAATTAATTTATATAATTTTTATGTATTATATAATAAGTATATATAATATCATGTATTAAATATAATAAATATATAATACAAATATATATTATATAATATATTTTCCATATTAATTTTATATAATTTGGGGGAATAAATATTAGGATCAGTGAGTCAGTTTGAGCAAATATGACCTAGTTGGTTTGAAATATTTTATACAAGTATCATTCAACAAAGAATTCTATAATGATCTTACGTTAACATTTATATAAAAAAAAAAATCTCCCTCCTCCACACATGTCCCTTACTGGGGATCAAACCCAGGGCCTTTATACTAAATTACCTCCCCCAAGCCTTTCTTTACATTTCTAAGTCAGTATATTTCCCAGACTGAGCTAGAATTTGCAATCCTCCTGCCTCAGCCTCCCAGAGTACTAGGATTAACAGGTGTACGCCACAACATGCAGCTAAAACTCATTCAACTCAAATCCACTATAACCTTAGTTCTCTGTAAATCCACATCTCTATGAGTCCTCTTGTTATTAGGGAATTCTGCCCAAATTATTTTTGAAATTCACAAGCAAAATATTTAGAATCATGGAATTCAGTATCTGGGAGGAACCTGAGTAATTTGCTCCAGTTTTTCCAGATAAAAAAAGTAAGCCTTGAGATGTGACTAGTTAGGGGCAGAGCAGGCTTTAGGATCATGCTACACTGATCTTTCCTTTGACCTTTGAAAGCCTTTGAATCAAAGAGCAATTGTAATAAGGGCGGCAGAGGAGTGTTATCACTCACAGAGCCTCAAAACGGCTGCGGAAAATCCTGAGATGACTTTTCTTTGGACTTTGTTACTCCATTTAGGGATTAGCTGTGAGGAAGAGTTCTCTGTGCTCGCTTGCTTTATCTGTACTGCTTGCTGAAAATCTTTGACCTTCATTAAGTTGCTGACACCTTCCTGTTGTTAAGCTTTATTACAGTAGATTTACTTCTGTCTTCTTCACCTGGCAACATTTCCTTTTCTTATACCTAGAGGAGCTCAGAGAAACTTATGTATTGAGTTGGATTAACAAACAAATGGAAAGGAACATAGCTACTCTGCTATCTTTTCCTTTCCTTCCTTTCTTTCTTTCTTTCTTTCCTTCCTTCCTTCCTTCTTTCTTTCTCTTTCTTTTTTCTTTTTTCTTTTTTTGTACTTGCAACTTTGCACTGAGTTACATTCCCAGCCCCCTTTCTAATTTTTTTCAAGTTTGAAACGAAATCTCGCTAAGTCACTAAATCGCTCAGGTTAGGCTACAGCTTTTGATCCTCCTGCCTCAGCCTCCCAGAGATCTGGGATGACAATGTGCATCACCACATTCAATTACAATTTTTGCATGAAATCCTGAAGTATTTTCAGGATATCACAAACATCTAATGAAGAATACTCAAGGCTGTATCATTATTTCTCATCATGCAACTTTTAGACTGGTTTCTTAAGCTCTGGTTCTTCAGGTGGTTAAAACAGGTATTCCAGGACTAGCATATGGTGCACTTTCACAGAAAACAAAAACTTGTTCTATGGCCTCAGTAGCGCCCTCTCCTCCTAACCTGCCTGTCTGTCCTACCTGTAATCCCATACACAGTATACTTGGAGGTGTAGGGGAATCACGGAGCCCCCCAGTGCAAAGTTCCCACAAGGAGGAAGTTTCTGTCAGTTTCTCACCTTTCTTTAGCATCTGAAAATTGGAAATGCCTCCATAAGAACACTGTGTCAGTAGACCGCTTAAACTAGGGCTCCTAGGTTTTGCTGCCGTTGAGTTTTCAGGTCATTTCTTACAATAGGTTCCAAAGCTCCAGTGAAACGGGTGTAGTTCTGAGCGTTTGTGTGGAGGGGAAGAGCGAGGGCGGTGAAATGTGAAGCTATAAATCAGTTCTCGGGGTCACAAATCTCTGGGAAGATGTTGATGACTCAGTGGCGTTCCCTGGGAGCGGTGAGGGCAGTGAGGGACCCCAGGGTTTCTTGCCCCTGGCACGGACCTGTGTGGGGCGCCCAGGATGGGAAACCCCGGATCTTCCCACTGTTGAGCTGATAGCCTCACTTGACTCCCTGACTTTGGTTCTGAATTGCATTCTGACCCACTCTGCCATGTTTAGCAGATAGGTATTTCCAATATTGCACACACACACACATTTTATGTGTGCTTAGGATTTTGTTTACAAGTTAATTCAACGCTTTTTTTTTTGAGACAGGGTGCTGGGATTACATGGTGTGCCACCATGCCTGGCTCACAACACTTTTTTCTTGCATGGAAACCTCACACCAGATTCCTGAGTTGTGTTACCATTACAGCTGTACAGAAGAAATAGTTGAGTCTGAGGACTGGTGGCCAAGGAAGCCACCATTTACACTATTGTCCCTTTCTTGGGAAATAAGTTTCGTTTGTCAAAAATAAAACTAAAAATAAAAACAATGTTTTATTGAAATAAGACCAAATTTCTGCCTACGCTTTTGGCTTCTTGGGTAGTATGTGGGGATGGAGGGGATACATCACTACCCACTTGCGCAACCAAAACATTCTCAGGAAGGTAAATCTTTTCAATGACTAAATGACTCTGTTATCTTGCCACGATGCCTAGGGTTGGGTTATTAGCCAGTGACTCAGGGTCTCTACATAGAATTGATAAAATTCAAGAAGCATCTTCACTGGATTTGGATCGAGATAGTTTGGTCAAATGCATCTTCCCTTTGGCCATATTTTCTCCATTACAAGATGCATGGGGTGGATCTAGTTACTGGAAAGTGTGGAAAAGTATGGTGGTGCACACCCTGCATTGGCAAGGCTGAGACAGGAGGATTTCAGCAAGTTCGAGTTTGTGGTCAGCCTAGGCCATAAACTAACCAGAAAGACCCTGTCTCAAACAAAACAAAACAAAACAAAACAAAACACAAATGTGTGGAATATTGTCAAAGAAGGACAAGTTAGTCAAGGTCTACACTTGACCAGGGATATAAAGGGTTCAGTTCAGGATCAAAACTGGAACCACTCAGCACGTTCCTGAGGAGTATAGCCTGCCACCAAATCAAAGAAGCTGACTGGAGGAGGTAGTTCATCAGTAAAGCAAAAGACTTCGTTTCCCTTTTCTGTTTTTGTTCTTTTGTAGTACTGGGAATGGAACTCAGAGCCTCCCATGTACTTTACCACTGAGCTACAACCCCAGCCCTAGTTTAATTTAGTTTGAGACAAGGTCTTGCTGAGGTGCCCAGGCTGGCCTTGAACTTTGAATCCTCCTGCCTCAGCCTCCCTAGTAACTAGAATTACAGGTGTGTACCACTATGTGCCATTCCCCTTTCTATTTTGGAAAACTCCCTGCTCGTATACACTCCAGCCATTGGAGTGAATTAAACTCAAAACTAATCAATTAAGTAATCTACTGGCCACTTACTGAGTCAGTGCCATGCTGAGTTCAAAAAGTATAAGATGATGATGAGAGAAGATATATGAAATGATAATAGCAGGTACAAATAGACAAGAGATGTAGGAATTCAGGAGAGAAGGGATTTGAAGTAATGAAAGTCAGGATTTCGGAAGATGCGGTATTTAAACTGGGTGCCATGGACCTGTGGGGTTTAGACAGGTGAGAGTGTGGACAGTATTTGGGCACTGGAAAGGGCACAGAAAAGCTCTGGAGTCAGAAGGGCACAGTGTGTACTAAGGGTACAGAGAGTAGATTGATCTGTCTGAAGCAAAAACGCCTATTTGCAGAATGACAAACAATGAGTGCTGAACAGAAAGACTGACAACCTTTTGAAGGGCTTTAAATGATAGGCACAAGGATTTAGCATTTTCTGTCTTGCAGACACTGGAGAGCCACGAAAGGTTTCTGAACAGAGGAGTCATGTATGGTGGTTGTGTTCCCTTGATCAGAAAAGTTCAGTGCCACAAAGATTCATGGATGTGGTATTTAAATATTGAGGATCCTCAGGGTAGGGATATGGCTCAGTGGCACATGCTCGCCTAGCACATGTAGCCTCTGGGTTTGATCCCCAGCACCACACAAACAATCAACAACAACTATAGAAGGGTGCTGTCCAAAAGAACTTTCTGCAACGATGGAAGCCATCTGTTCTGTCCAATATGGTATCTACTAGCCATGTGGGCCTATTAGGCACTTGAAATGTGGGTTTTTTAAAAAGCTGAGATACTCAACTAATCTTGATTGAAACACCTATGCATGGTGGGTAACTACTGTGATGGATGGCATGGCTCTAGAAGGCAGCAAAAACTTGCCATTCCAGCTTACCACCGCGGCCACAGATTCCTTACCTGAACAGTTAGTTGTCTTATCATTTGTAAGCCACTAAATGCTACTGTTACATGTGTAAGTCCTAGATCTGCTCTATGTTTTGACTCCCACTCAGAAATGAGAAATTGCTAATTATCATTTGGATGTTGATTAAAGTTACTTTTGCGCTTCATTTTTGAACTAGGGAAATGATAGTTTAAGAACTTCCAAAATAATACAACTTAAAGAATAAATTGGGCCAGCTAGGTCAGCTGTATTTTTTAGAGACCAGCTTGGGTATAAACAACTCAAGCAGGTCTGGGGATTTAGCTCAGTGACACAAGTGCCTGCCTGGCATGTGCGAGGTTGTGAGTTCGATCTTTGGTAACAAACAAAAAACTGAAGCCCAAAACTATGATCTGATCACACTGGGCATTTTACTATCTCAATTTTCTTTTCTTTTCTTTTTCTTTTCTCTTTTTTTTTTTTAACTGGGGATCAAACTCACGACCTCATGTTTGCCAGGCAGGCACTTATGCCTGCTGAGCTAAATCCCTGGCTTACTCTCTGTTTCCATACTCAGTCCCTGAGTCTGTATAATCATTGGCTGGCTGTGATTTTCAAAGCTCAATTGGTTAAAGCGCAGAGCTAATGAAGTCTAAGTCATGGGCTCAGTCCCACTAAGGGCCACTTATTTTGCTCTGTTCTGGTTCTCTGTCCCTGTCCCTGCCTTGCTGTATACCGCAACTTGCAAAGGTCATTGAATGCAAGGCAGCTAGTATGGCTGTGACTCACTTAAAACACAGGACACTAAATAGACATCCTTTTTGCTAAAACTGATCATGTTTTTCCCTGGTAAATAATCATGGCCTAACACTTGTTTATTGTGTTTTGATGGCAGCATACTTTCAAATTTAAATGTAATCTATGAATGCTCCTCTATGACTTACCTTTAAGATTCTGTTATGAAGCTAACACAAATAATAGCACAATTTAAAATGGAAAAATAATGAGATATTTTGTTGATAGAGATGATACAGCTTTTTATAGAAATCCTGTGAAAAATTTAATGAAGTTAAATCTACATATAAACAGCAAGAATATACTCTTGTGATTAGGGATGGTTGCTGATGTAATACTCCCCAAAAGGTGACTATTCATCAAAGTAATACTGGATCACTGGATGGAGAAGGAGAGAGTGAGGATGATAGAGAGGTAAGAGAGAAGATATTTTCCCTGGATAGTTTAAGAGATGGGTGGCAGTTTAGGTTACATATTTCTTGAGGTAAATCCTTTAATTGAAACCCAACTATGAAAATACAATTGACTATAGTTATATACTATGAATGGATTTTTTTTTTTCTTTTTCTCACTACTTGGGAGTGAACATAGGGCCTTTGCATGGAGCCATATCCCCAACTCTTTTCTTTTCTTTTTAAATTTTGGGACAAGTTCTCACTAAGTACCTAAATTGCCAGGGCGGGGCTTCAACTTTCAATGTTCCTGTCTCAGCCTCCCAGAGTGCTGTGATTACAAATGAGCACAACCACATCCAGTTTTCGTCTGGTTACTTAGTATCAAACTAACCATTTCACTCTCTCTCAAGCACACACACACACACACACACACACACACACACACACACAGTCATTTTCTCCAAAGAATGTAAGCTCCATGAGAAGGATTCTACTGTATTCATGATGCCTACAGAAATGTGAGGTACAACAAATACATATTTAAATGGAGTCTTATTCTAAAGCAGATTTAAATATGCAAATATGTTCTCTGACTATATTTCAGTAGAAGTCAGGGTCATTTTATATTAATTGATGTCTTAAAATCGGATTTGCTTCAGGGACAACTTGGTAAAAAGCGACTCCTGGAGATGCAACACGCTCTAAGGAACAGAACCAGGATTAGGGTACAACTGGTCACATCTTTTGATGAAAGTATACGGGTCAGGGTGTGTGGCAGTGAGCAAATCTTACTAGTTCTGTAGGCCTCAGTGGCAAATGAGAATTGTCCTCCAGGTAGAAGGCATTGCAAAGTAAATGATTTGCTTTGGGTTTTCTTTCACAAACAGCGTTCCTTGTGGGACACAGACACATTACTACATTCCTTGGCTAAGAGGTAGCTCTCTAAAAAAATAATTTATTTTAACCTTTGAGATTCTGCTCTCCCTTCAATTAAGTTAAAAATAAATTCTATTACATTGTAAGAGATAGGTATGGTATAATGCTTAAGTGTTTGGGTTCTCAGTTAGATTTTGGGGTTCCACCACTAAAATGAGGCAAGCCACTCAGTTTCCTCAAAATAGTTCCTGCCTCACAGGATGGGTGAAATAATACATTTAGCACAGGTCCTGGTCACAGTCAACCCTTGGTAAATATTATTTTTAAACTATTTCCATTTCTCCATTTGTCCTCTTCCTCTTCAACATATGCATATTTGTGTGTGGATTTCCACATATAAAGCATGCATGTAGGACACATATTTGTCTCTGCATAGCTGAAAGGGGTTTACAGACCAAGCTCAAACCTCTTGTTTTACCCATAGGTGTATACAGTTATCACATTTTTGTTCCTTCTGTCAGTCTCAGAGCAATGGAGTGATCTGGTCAGTGACAGAAATAGTATTCAATGCTGAGAATCCTAGCTTGAGGCTGTGCTCTTTCTACATTTCTATTAAACATTATTTGATTTAAATAATTTCATATAGAACCATTTCCTCTAAGTATAATGGAATGTTCCATAGGCTTTTTGGATCTCATTAAATTACCATAATGTGGCTTATTTTTCCTGATTGCTGATTTCTTCACTAATTAGGAAGTTTATTCACTTAAAGGAGTCTATTTGATAATGAAATCCTAGTTAACTTCTAAGCAGTCAAAGGAATCCGCCACATGAAACAGAGGAATCCTTAACATTGTACCTTTAAAAATTTCAGATACTGATTTCAATAATACATAAGCTAATATTAGAGTTCCTGAGCAAGGATTCAAGCTGTTTATACCCCATCACTGACTCACTGTAAGATCTTGGGCAAGTCACTTGACCTTCTTATATTTCAGTGTGTCAAACTAGCCATGAAACTGTGTAAAGCATGACCTCATTACAAACCACCAGACTTGAAAGCTAAGATGTGCTTCCACATGTTAAAGAATCACTGAAAGAGAACCCTAGTTTGTAAAACCTGAAGAGTCTTAAAAAGAAATTTTACTATAATAATTAAAATAATTCCAAAATGTATAGTTTTTAGCAACTAAAGTCATGAAATAATTTCAAAGTATTTTATCTGGGTAAAATATTAAATGACAGAGGGAAATTTTTTTTTAGACAGTAACTGGTTTTAAAAATCATAGATTGCAATAATTTAACCAAAATAAGAAAGACTGACACAAGCTGCTGGATTTTTCAATAATTAAACACATTTCATTTCTAAGCCATTATTTCCCTCACACAATGCATACTGTGTTTTAAAAAGCATTTAGCTAAGTACTTTATGAAAAGTCCAACAGAAAGAATACAAATTTATTAGGAATGAAGCAGTTTCAATAATAAGTTTGGCCCATTAGACTTGTGAATATCCTTTAAATTGACATTGTATTAGTTCCTTTTCTTTTCTCTAGAGCACAGGAATACTCTTTTGTGGGGTAGCTTTGTGAATACTGTTTTTCTATGCACAGGGTAGGCAGCATCATTCCCTGGCTTGCTTCTGCAGCCCATCTCTAAATTAACAGGAGGCTCATCCTTTCTGTGGCATTCCAGGAGGAAAAGCAGTATGCACAGCTCCACAGATGCTGACATCTTGTCTGAGGTTATCCCCAAAAAGTCCTGTGGCATTTGCAATGTGCCTGGACATTTTCTATTCTTTTAGAACATCTTTCTGCAGATTTTGTCATGGCCACAACACAGCAAAGCCCTTTCTGGCACATCATGTTAGTCACACACTTTGCCACAGTCTCTGAAAGAATAATCAAATGATAACCTGCAGCTTGGCCTGGCCTTGTAAACAAAAGATCAAGTTCTGTGTTCGCTCTTGGCAAGAAAAGTAACTGCAGCATTTTGTCAAGATCTTTGCAAGTCCTGGGCTTCAAATCAAAAACTGAAAGTGTGTGTGTGTGTTTTTTTTTCTAATTTACAGAAAAATGAAGAACAGTAGTAAAGTGAAATATCAAAATATTATTTTAAAAGGAATATAATTAAGATACAGTCTAGCTCTCCACTAGAGGCAATTGACTGTGCTTCAGCTGTAGTCTAGGGGGATTCTAAGTATCTCTTTCCTTCTTTGTTTCTATGGATTTATGAATAAAGATTTGGACTCCTCTCAGGATTGTTGAAATTATGAAAAATTTAAAGCATAGGTATTAAGGACTAGAGTTGCATTAATTAATGCAATTAGCTGCATTAATTATAGTAACACTGGAACCAGGATGAATAGTATTTGCCATAGAAAACAGAGAATGAAACAGTAGGGTAAAAATACTCAGGTATCCTAAAAAATTGTTCAGTGGAAATGTAAAAACATTAAGATTGGTCAAGCACGAATTTTGCAACTGAGCCTAAATAATGCCTCGGAGAGTTCTCCAAAATTCGAAAAGCAAAACACGCATCTAGGTTTCTTCCAAGAGGCCAACTACCTTGTCCCCTGCAGACCCCTCTCCTCAGCAGCATAAAGTATGCAGTCAATTCCACTATGCCTACGTCCCCTTGTCGGCCCCGGCCCCAGGGTCACCTGCAGCCTCTCCAACGGGAAGCGCCTGCTGGGAACCTGAAAGGCGAGGGGCCAGCGTGGCCCCGCAGCCCCACTGCAATGGCCCTGGAGCCAGAGGTGTGAGTCGGGTCGCAAGCTGAGGTGAGGCTGGGGCTGGGGCTAGGGCTGGGGCTGACGGCCTGAGGCCTTGGGCCGCCCACAGGTTGGGCTAAGCAGGTGTTCGACCTCGCCCCGGCTGGGCGGCTCTACAGGACGCCTGGCCGCACCTGTCCGGTGACAGCGCCCTCCCCGAGTCCTTCCAGTTCCCGTCCCCGCGCCTGGCCTGTGGCGGCTCCCCGCGGGGGGCAGAGGGAGGCCGGGGGCGGGGCCAAACCGCAAGGCCCGGCTGTCGCAGCACCGCCCTGCGCGAGGCGGCCCCGCCGCGGCGGAGGGATACGGCGCTCCGTATATAAATTGCGAAGCGCACCCTCGCGCTCCGGCAGTGGTGCTGGAAGTCTCTTGAGCGCGTTGCCGTTACTCGCAGTCGGGCGGTGGCGGCAGCGGCGGCGGCGGCGGCACAGCGCAGAGCGCACACCGCGCCTTAGCAGCAGTTGAAGCGGAGGCACCCCCGCTGTCACAGCGTTTGCGCTGGTGCATCACCCTCGCTCCCTCTGCTCTTCCTCCCTTCGCTCGCACCATGGTAGGTCGGGAGCGGCGAACGCCGGCGTAGCAGCTGCCCAAAATTTCTTTCCAGATTTTTAGTTCAGTCTTGGATTATCTTTCTCTTTCTGATTGGGGTGGGGGGTTCTCTTTGCCGGGCATTACACAGCAGCCGCGGTTAGAAATAATGCATTTCGATTTGCATTTCGGTTTCTCTGCCGGGGAGCTTTTAAATGTTGGTCCTTCTTAGAACTGGACGTGGCCGTGGCCACAGCTGCACCGGGGCCTTCCGCATCCACTCCCTCCCCCAGCCCCGCAGCCACTGCATCTAGCGCGCCGCACCCGGGCTGCCCGCAGCGCTGCGCCTCTGCTTGGGCCCCGGGGGGCGGGGGCGGGGCGGGGCATACGCGCGCCCCCTTTTCCACCCAGCCTTGAAGGTGGCGGGTCGAGCGGGCCGCGAAGAATGAATGGGCCGGTGCGAGCCGGTGGCGCACATTGCTTTGGCTTCGGGGTTCGGGGCGCCGCCAGCGGCTGATGCCCTCCCGCATTGGGTCCCGTTGGGCATCCTCCCTCGGCCGCTGTCCCCTCCTTCCTCCCGGGGGGCGCGGCGCGGGCTGGGGAGGAAGGAGCTGGGGAAGGGTGGGGTAAGGGCAGGAAGGCCAGGATGGGGGGCGGAGAGGGCGGAAGCCGCGGGCCGGCCGGGCGGGGCCCCGTGATGTGGCCGGTGCGCGCGTTTTTAGCTCCGCGCCCAGCGGTCCCCTGCACGTGCCGCGGCAGTGGTGTGCGAGGCCCGGGACACCCGGAGGCCCCTTCCCGCGGGAGGCACTCGGTTCGCGCTAATTGGGGCGGGGGGGGGCTGGGGAGGAGGGAGTTGGCGCGCGGCTCGGTTTCCATTAGAGACGCAAAGTTTCTGCTCCGGAGGAGGAGGAGGAGGAGGAGGAGGAGGAGGAGGAGGAGGAGGCGGCGGCAGCGGCGGCGCCGCGGCGAGTTCGCCGCCTAGGGGAGCAGAAGTGGGTGGGAGGTGCGAGTGGGGGTCGCCCAGGCTGGGGAGGAGTAGCGCCCCCGCCTGTTTGGGAGCTCGCGCCCCTTGGCGGCCCCTAGCCCGGAGTTTTTTTTGCCCCCTGCCCCTTGCCAGTTCGAAGGGAGATGCCCTCCTCGTTTCCGCTTTCTCTGCAGCTTCTGGGTTGCCAGATGCGCCAGTGCGCCTCGCTGGGTGTGTTTTCCACGGCTCCCTTCCTCCCTCGGCGGGCAGGGCTGACATCACCGGCAGCATTTTCTGGTTTGGTGGAGTAGGGTGGTGGTTCCCGGCAGGGTTGTGGAACGAGGCCTTTCCCATACAAAGTCCAGCGTGATCTGAGGAAGAGGATTTCGTTGTTGGGAAGGTGGATATTCGCAGTAACCGTCTAACTTAAGTTTTTTTTGGGGGGGTGTAGAAGAGTGGGACTGTACTCCCTAGTAAGGTGAAGACTTATCCTATGAGGTGTGGCAGCGCTTCCTGTTGAACAAGACATTGCCCTGGCATTACATAAATCATCAGGTCTCTTTGATTTAAAGAAAAAGTAGTTTTCAGTGACTGGAGTAGAAAAGCATAGTTTGTAAAGATAAACCCTTGTTTCAAAAATATATTGAAATGATATTCCTACTGTGAAAGTTTCCGTCTAAGAGAATCAAACATAGTACCATCAGCTTCCTTTTGATTTATTTTGTAACAGACTTCATTAGGCAACCTTCATTAAAATAAAAGTCTATATTAGCTGTCCTTGAGACTCAATTCCCTGGGTGGGAGGCACAGGTTCAGAGTTGCAGGAGACCAAAAACTACAAGGGCGAGTTACCTTGGTGGCCATTGTCACTGAATGAACTTAATCATCAGCAGTTCTCTTGTCTTTCTTAAGGTACGGCAACTATAGGAAGTTTGATGGTTACTGCACTTTTCAAAAGAGAGATACAGTCTGATTATTGTGTAGTTTTCTGTGTGCTTAATTTTTGCTGTTTTGTAACAGTACTGTGGTGAAACGGTTCCAGTTTTTTATTCCTGGCTTCTGAATCGTAAGATAATTTGACCAAAGACCTTAGCCATTGTGAATGGTAGGCTTTTAACAGATACCGTAACTGCCTAATTTAAATTATTGCAAAGCATTTACTACAGAGAAATGAAGCCAGTGGGGGTAGTTCATTGTTATATATTTGTTTTTTTCACTTGTTTCTCATAAAATGGATATAAAAGCTTTTTAATCCAACCCAATGCCGTTATGTAACGACAGTTTGGAGATTTTGGGGGCCCGAAACAATGCGCAAGGTGCGCTAAAAGCCAGCCCCTGGACTGGATCCTGATCCTGGCTGCGGTGGCCGCAGCAGCATTGGGCTGGGTCCTTTGGATGGAAGCAGGACTGCAGCGTCCGTGGCGCAATAGGTGGCGCTCTTCTTTCTCAGCGCGATGCCGCCAGTGCTGTGGGGCCTTGTGCCGCTAGAGGTGCCATTTTTCACGTTATGAACTGACTCTAGTCAAATCTCCGCCTCAGCCTGCTGCGTGCGGTGGGCCAGAGGAAAAAGCCTGGAGCAAGCGTGTATCCCTTCCTTGTCTTTCTTCTTTTGGTGTCAGACTAGCACACGTGGTCTCTCGTAGTCTAATCACCTTCATTCAGTGACAGTGCTGGTAATATCAAAGGATTGGCTTTTAAGATTGCCTTTATTGTAATGGATTCTGGCTATGTTGTCCAGGCTGGTCTGGAATAGCTGGGCTCAAGTGACCCTCTTGACTGGCTGGGACTATAGGTAGGCACTACCGCACCTGGAGATGGAATTTTGAACCATTATAGCATTAAAGCCTAACTGGGAAAACGATATCAACCAAACTGTTTGGATTGAATTGTAACCTTTTCTTTCTTCATGTAGGCTGATCAGCTGACCGAAGAACAGATTGCTGGTAAGTGGACTCTGGGGAGTCCCCGGAAAGCTGGGACTGGGCTGTGACTCAGTTTTAGTGACTGCTGTGTTTCTTCCTCTCTACAGTCTAAGCAGTTTTCTAAGAATTTCTTTAAATTAAAACAATAAACAGAAACATTTAGGCCAGGTGTTACTCCTGGCCAGTCTTTTGGAGATAATGTGGAAGGAAGTGGATCTAAGGCTGCATACTTGGTAGATTCAGAAAGGTCTCAGCTTTGCATTTAGTGAGATTGTTCTGAGCCTGCTACTCAGAAAATGAGTTCACATTGGGATATTAACTGAGAAGTAAGTTACTAGGTTTTTTTCCCCTCTTTTCTTTTTCTTCTTTTTTTTGGACAGAGTCTAGCTAAGGTGTCCAGGCTGAGCTTAAACTTTAGATGAGCCCCTTTGACTCTCAGCCTCTTGGGGTGCTAGATTTACGGGCATGTGCCATTTCACCTGAGTGGATTTTAGCTTTTATTTCTTGGAAGACTTATTTTGAGATGGTTTCTCCTTATGAAACCAGGAATGCTTCTGATATACGTACCGACATTGTGTAGAACATGCTGGGTACCTGGGAATGTACATTTTTGCTAACTTTTTCATGTGGTTCAGAAGTGTATCGGTAGTACAGGTATCAACATTTAACAGATTTCAAGGTGCACATATACCAATCTTCTCATGCCATATTGGATGCAAGATGGAATTTAAATGTGTTGAAGCTTAGTCTTCTTGAAAATAAGTTGCTTTTATTTTGTTTTATTTTTGTGGTAATGGGATTCGAACTCATGACTTCATGCCTACCAGGCAGGGGCTTAAGCCACTGAGCTAAATCCCCAGGCATGTTGCTTTTAAAAAATATGTAAGTCAGGGTTTCGCTAAGTCACCAAGTTGGCCAGCCTAGGTTTGAACTTGTGGTCCTTCTGCCTCAGCCTCCCAGAATGGAGGGATTATAGGCATCCATTGCAACACCTAGCCAAAAAAATACGGTTTTACTAGAGCTGGTTATCAGAAGCCGTGTTTGCTTTACGGCCTACAATTTGAAGGCCAGACCAACAGGACTGTTTTAGTCTTTATTTCAATTGATAAAGAACAGGTGGCTTTTGATAACTTGCACAAACTGGAAAGCTTGCTTTGGCAAACCCTGGGGAAGTGTGTGTTGTGGCTGAACTGGACAAAAACATGGACTCTAAAGAGTGAACTTTTGTTTTTCAGAATTCAAGGAAGCTTTCTCCCTATTTGATAAAGATGGCGATGGCACCATCACAACAAAGGAACTAGGAACCGTCATGAGATCACTGGGTCAAAACCCAACAGAAGCTGAACTGCAGGATATGATCAACGAAGTGGATGCTGATGGTAAGGACTTTATAACTCTGAATGAGCACTAGTGTTGTGTAATTGAAACTCAGAAAGGTTACGGAATTGTCTTTCAGGTCCCCAGAGTAAAGCAGATGTGCACAGTTCCTTTCTGTCGCTGCCTTACGGCCACTGACATTAAAATAGAAGATTATGAGCTTGCCATTCTGAACCTTGCTTACTGTCTAGAACATTTCCTGGATCAGGTCGCCTTATTGTTCTTTTCTGCTTGTCATAGTCTACAGCTCAGTGCTTTTTATCAACTGGCCCCTGAGTCTGCCCTGAGTTGTGTGGGGGAAGTACAAAAAAAAAGAACAGAAAAAAAATTGCTGTGGAAACTGCTTTTTTAAAAGCTTATTGTCTGTACAAAGAAACTCAAGTGCAGCAGGTGAAGAGTACTCTCTGAAGTTAACATGGGACTGAGCAGAGCGTGAGCTGTTCAGTATGTTTGCTGGAAAAGATCATAGACTTGAGGCACATGCTGGCTGTAGGAAATAGGTTTTCAGAACCTAAAAGAAGGGGCAGCTCTGTGGAGTGCTGAGCCATAAGGAACCAGCACTTGTCCTGTAACAGTTGATTGTCCATTTCTCTGGGTTCTACAGCAGTGGACATCAGAGCTTTTATTTACTTCTGTTATTAAACAGGTTTTGAGGCACTTATCCCATGACCTGTGTATTTTTCTTTTCTTTTTGTTTTTTTTGTTTTTTGAGACAGGGTCTTGCTATGTAGTTGAGGCCGACCTTGAGTACACTGTGGTGATCCCCTTGCCTCAGCCTCCTGGGTGCTGGAGTTAACGTATATATGCACTGAGGTACTACGTGAGATTGAAAAAACAGTTTGGATGTAGATTTTTTTTTTTCTAGATGATTGATGTTATAGCAGCCATTTAGAAAAATAGGGTAATGTAAGTGATACAGTGTGATTACACTTATCACAAACATTTAGAAGCAGGACTTTCTATTAAGGTTTTAGACAAAGCTTTCTGTGTCTTATTAGAATCACTTTTAAAGACTTCTCATCATGCTTGATGATTTATCAAAAGAAACTTACTGTAGTTTCGTCTAGTGTGGTTGCTGAGGTGATCAGCCATCTGGGAACAAGAGGTGACTCCCTCTTGTTTTGTGTAAGCCACGGGAAGCTGGACTGAATTTGACCCTCACATTATAGGAGAGGGTGAGGGGTGGGGTAGGCCAAGCCACAGAGTCTTGAATTTGCATTGAATAAATATGACAGTACTTAAGGACATCTTTGCATGGTTGTGAGATATAGTTCACATAATTTATTTTGTGTTTCTGAATATCAGTAGTGCTTTAAAATTTTGGAAACCAAAGAGACAAAAGGATCTCTTGAGTTTTGTTCTTTCTTTCTTTTCTTTTTTTTTTTTTTTTTTTTTTCTTTGGTGGTGCTGGGGATCAAATCTAGGACCTATACACTCTAGGCAACTGCAGTAACACTGACCCACATCCTTAGCTCCAGAGTTGGAGATACTGGTGAAAATGAACAATTTAATCTAAGGACTTTTTCAAATTTTATTTTCCTTTGATGTTAACCTTGAAGCTTGTCTTTATGGGTATTCATTTCTTAGTCTCAGAGAAGTTGTTTGGAATACTGGCTGTCGAGTGGATTCTTCTGACACTGATTCCTAAATTGTAATTGTCTGAACTGTAAAAATGCTTCTGAACTTTTCCTTTAATGGAGAAGTAAAGATACTGAGTTGGGGGTCTATGGAGTTAGGTAAGTGGTAGAGCACATTCTTAGCATGCAAAGGGCCCGTGATTCAATTCTCAGCACCAAAAGTCCCAAAGAAACTACAAAAATGAGTTGGGAAGAGGAATGAGCTTGATCTCCTGCCGTGTGTGTGTGTGTGTGTGTGTGTGTGTGTGTGTGTGTGTGTGTGTGTGTTTTGCTAGGGATTGAACCCAGCCCCGTACATGCTAGGCAAGTTGAATACCACTGAGCTGTATACCTAGCCTCCAAGAAGACTTTTCTAAGGCTATAAGCCATGACCTGACAGTTTTTCTGGTGTGCAGTTTATATATCACTGTGTAACAGCCAAGACAGAGTTAAACCCGAGTGACCGCCCTAGCTTGGGGGATCCGGGACAGATATTGGAGTGCTTCCCTTGAACTGTCCAGCCCCTCTGTGAATCCAGACATGCTGTTTCCTTTGCATATTTAAATACCATCCCAGGTACTGATTAGCTTGATTCACATGAAATTTGCCTTGTGCAGTATTATTTGAGGCCTACAAAATATTGACCTTAATAAAACAGTTTGTCATTTTGTCCTAGCAAGTGCTTAATATGGCTGTTCCACACTTACTACTGTAGAGCAGCATTCATTCAGTACTGACCTTACACAAGTTTCTGTTTTTCAATTCAAGGTAATGGCACCATTGACTTCCCAGAATTTTTGACTATGATGGCCAGAAAAATGAAAGACACAGATAGCGAAGAAGAAATCCGTGAGGCATTCCGAGTCTTTGACAAGGTAATCCTGTATCTGTTACAGAGGGTGCACAAACACAGCTCTTGGGACTGTCACTTCTAAGCACTGAACAGTTGATTAGAAACAAAACACATAAGCTAACTGTGTGAGCCTCTGATGCCATTCCCAAATGCCCACTTCAGAAACCTTCATAAGGTAAAGGGAGGTGTGATAGGGATTTTGAACAAGGTTTCTTGATTGTTACTGTCAGGGTCTTTTCGCATTTGAAGTCCCCCTCCCTTTTCTGCATTAATGGATGTGTGTATGCAGTAGGTAAAGGCGGAGACTGGAGATAGAATTACTGATGTGAGCGCATTTGGCGGTAACTTGAGAGGGAGGCATAAGTAAGTCAGGACCTGTTTGCTCACACTGAACCACTACCCACCACCACCAGTAACAATCGCTGAATGTTTACAGGATGGAAATGGTTACATCAGTGCAGCAGAACTGCGTCATGTCATGACAAACTTAGGAGAAAAACTAACAGATGAAGAAGTAGATGAAATGATCAGAGAAGCAGATATTGATGGAGACGGACAAGTCAACTATGAAGGTCAAACATTAAATTTCTTTCGCTTGGTTAATAGTCTATCCACAAGTTAACTGTTTCACTAGCTAGTCTTTTGATTTTTTTATTGTGTGTGTGCAGAATAGAGTTACTGTGTTTGTGAAAGCTGCTTTTGAAGATAACCAAAAGTTTCAATTGTCTTTTCAGAATTCGTACAGATGATGACTGCAAAATGAAGACCTACTTTCAACTACTTTTTCCCCCCTCTAGAAGAATCAAATTGAATCTTTTACTTACCTCTTGCAAAAAAAAAAAAGAAAAAAAAGAAAAAAGTTCATTTATTCATTCTGTTTCTATATAGCAAAACTGAATGTCAAAAGTACCTTCTGTCCACACACACAAAATCTGCATGTATTGGTTGGTGGTCCTGTCTCCTAAAGATCAAGCTACACATCAGTTTTACAATATGACTAATTGTACTACCTTAATGATAAGGAAGCACTTAGTGGACTCCTTAAAGTTCCATTTGCTAATGATTAATACACTGTTTGGGCTGGCCAGTTTTTCATGCATGCAGCTTGACGATTGAGCACAGTCAAGCATTTGTATTAAAATCGAAAAATGAAAAAATGAATTCAAAACCTATTTAGATGGGTTCGAGTTTAATTTGTTAGCATAAATTGTCATGGCTGGTTTACTGAAAACAAACACATTGAAAATTGGTTTACCTCAGGATGATGTGCAGAAAATGGATGAAGGATAAACCGCTGAGATGTAGCCCCAGTAGTAGGATGATCCTCTTGTATTTCCCTGTGCTCTGACCCATGGTGACAATGACACACCGTGGTGGCATGCCCGCATATGTTGGTTTAGCAATACCTGCATTGTACTACAGTGAAATGGGTGTCAGGCTGTCACATACAAATTTTTAATAAGAAATCTTTTATGAGGGAGCATCTTTGGACTCTGTTTTTAAAACCCTCTGAACCATGACTTGGAGCTGGCAGAGTAGGCAGTGGCTGTGGACTTCAGCACAACCATCAACATTGCTGTTCAAGAAATTACGATTTACATCCATTCCAAGTTGTAAATGCTAGGTTTTTTTGTTTTTTTTGTTTTTTTTTGTTTTTTTTTGTTTTTCAAATAAAAAGACCATTAACTTAAAATGGTGTTAAATGCTTTGTAAAGCTGAGATCTAAAAGGGGACAAGACGCTTGGAGGGGAGGCCTGTGTATATTTAAATGCCCACAGCCCAGTGTTGGGTTTCCCTCCCTCCCAAGATCCCAGCACCAACCTCTGAGCCTCAGACCTTGCCTCAAAACGGGCACATACCGGTCGCTTTACCATATTTAACCAACACGTAAGTCTAGCTGCATTTTTCTCGGGGGAGGGGGGAGGCAAGTCATGGTAACTTAAATGATCTATTGAGGCCGTAGAACTCAACTGAAGGAAAAAACCACTTTCTCAAGCATGTATTTAGGGATTCTTCTCAATTGTGCTGCTGATTACCTGTTTTATGTAACTACTTGAGACCATCTGTGCAAGAGACATGATTTAGTGTGTCTGTAATTCAATCCTCGCCGTGTGTGGTAGGAGCAGTAGTCCTTTTCTAAGCCAGTCTCTTCATGCCTAAAAGACACTACCAGTCACCTTTATTCACAGTTTAATTTATGATTATACCTTAACTTTTATTACTCTTCTTTTTGTTTTTGTTTAAAGTTGACTTAGCTTTTTTCCCCCCCTAAACACACCCCCACCCCCACCTCCCAGCAAGTAGAACTAATGACTAATGCTAAGCCTCTGGCTTGAAAGTAAGACTCTGGCCCAGAGTGAATTTCGTGTCTAATTATAAACCTGTAATGAAAACCCAGACATGCTGGTACTGGTCTTTGCAGTGGGATTGGTCCATTGAAAAAGCCCCCTTGTAAGCATCCTGCTTTAGTGCAGAGCGCTTTTGAAATGAAGACTGGATGTGCGTTTTTCAGGGTGTTAAGTGGTTGTATCTTACTCGCAAGATTGGAGTTCTATGTGTTTTGTGTGGGTGGTTTTAATTTGCTAGGGGATGGTGGTAGGCTGCTAGCAGGGCAATGATGAGCTCTTGGCAGCCAAAGTGGGTACATTTGGGGCTGATTTATAGAGACCCTTGGCTTCTCCTTCCTCTCCTACTCCCTGTCTTTCTGGCATTTTGTAGCTTGTTAGATTTTCTGCCAGAGGGGTGGGTCCGAGCTGTGGAGAGGACACATTGACTGTGCTACCAGTCCTTGGACTGTGGTTAATAGAGGAGAGGTTGACCCCATGCAGTGAGGTTGGCTTTTATTACTCTGAATCTATGAGGGACACCTGAGAACCCCTTGGAGTGTCTCTTCTGGTGAGATGGGGAGCACTGAGGGCTCCTGTGTTAAGTGTGCGAGCTGGGTGTTTCTCCTAGGGGTCAGATAGCCCATTCCTGGCCCAGTTGCAGGCCTGTGGTCAATCAGTGACCTCTTGGTAGTTTCGGGGTGGGGGTTGTTTTTAAAGACTTAACCTCCTACCTTACCCTTTTACCAAGTCTTTCTGGAAGCTGGGTGGACTCCATTTTAATAGTCCCACAGTATATCCTAAAAGACTTAACTTTGAAACAGGATTCTTGTGGCCAGGATCCTGTGGGAACCAGAGAATGCTGTGTTCCCGTCAGGAGCTGAGGTGAGGTAGAGTCCACTGTAGCCTTTCTCCTGGCACTTGGGGGCACAACCAGCCCAGGGGTTGGGCAGTAGTAGTCTGTGAGTTAGGGAGAGGAAAGAGCTTGGTGTCATGGCACCTTCCTGTAAACTTGCCCCTACTTCTAACTATAAATATATACATATATTTATATATATAAAAGTGACTAGTTTAACTGGCATCCTGCTTTAGCCTGAGACTTGCCATAAGAAACTGCTGAGTACTTGGCAAACCCTTTCATAGTTTCGTTCTCCATCTGTTCGGGGTAGGTGTTGAGCAAGGCAAATGGATCTCGATACTCAGATGGGCTTTTGATGCACTGTTGCCAGGGAAGGCTTTTTCTGATTTTTTGACAAATTTTTGCACACTTTAATTGGTGTCTTTCGGCAATTTAAACACATTGAAGATGAGCTATTGTACATATTTTTATATTCTCTTTATAAATGCATGTCCGACTGTACTTGTAACAATATTGTAATGAATGGCTGTCCAGTAGGCCTAGCGCTGCTGTCATATCAGAGGAATAGCATCTTATTGGCCCCTCAGCATCCTAGGAACTACTACGTCCTGAACAAAGAATGTAAATTTGCTCAAGTCTACTCTTCAATTATTTTAACCATTTGGATTATTGATTGTATATCCTAAATCTACTTATCTTTCGGGCAGTGACTAGATCTCCACTAATGTGTCTTAATCCCTTCAGCTGGCAATTACTATTTTTTTTAATCCCTTGAAGTTGTCCTATAGGAGACAGATTCTTTGCTGTCTATCCCTTGGAGTGGGAAGGTAGTGGCATGGGTGGAGTGTGTGTTCTTTCTCCAAATTGATTATAATGTTCATTAAACACTTCTGTAGCAAAGATGGTGGTGGTTCTTTTGTTACCGAAGTTGCCCTTCACCATGGCTATTTGAAAAGGAGATGTACTTGAACGTTTCTGTAAATCTTGAGACGAACTGTTAACCACCTCTCTGATGGGGGACCAACTCTATGGAAATTGTAAATAAGTTTTATTTATAAACCTGGCACTGTATTCAATAAACATTTCTGCAGCCTTTCATCTCTAACTGCGAATCGTGTAGGTTCTTAGCTCGCATAGTCTTCGCTCCCTGGTCCCCTCTGAACAAGATAAGTCTGCCCTCATATGGAATTCCACTTGTGCTCCAGGACTGCAGGTCAACGTGAGGAAACAGGAAGCCGTAGACAGGTCTTGTGGCCGAGTTCCACTATTTTAAGGAGTTGGGATGCTAGTAGCTGATATTTAACCCAGTCTTGGCCTATTAATACCTTACATAGGAAATATACACCACAGATTAATTTCCCTTTGATCTTAATGATCTCAAATATGTTGGGAGGGTTAGGAAATAACATTTCTTAAATAAGATGGGGATTTTAAAGGAAGCACCTGGTTCCGTCCAGGAGGCAGCCAAGGAAGGTGGAATGGAATGCAGCTTCCATTTGGTGTAGGAACCTCAGCACCTTCCTAGACCCTGGTCTACGCCTGGAACCCCCCCCCCCCCCCCCCCCCCCCGCCACCCCAGCTGGGATTGCAAGAACAGACTGCCCTGGAGGCAGAGCCCTTTGCTGTGAGAACATTGGTCCTGTGCCTTTGTAGCCTCAGGCAGGTTGCTTACCACCTCTGGTTTTCACCTTCCTCCATGGTCCAATAAGATTGTTAGACTGGTACCTTTTGCCTCCAGCTTTCTAGGATTGTGATCAACCTGGTTTGGCATCCCTTGATACTTAAAATGGTCAAATCTAAAAGCCTAAAAGGTAGGAGGTAAAACTGTATAGGAGTCTTGTGTCTGAGATGACAGGCTTCAACATTCTCAGCAGCTCCGATGGTGGGGTGGACTGGAGATTAAGTTTGGGATTGACTGATGTAATATTAGAACCTAGGTCAGAAAAACATGATGCAGTGACTTCCATTCTCCCAGAACAGAAGCAGAAAGCTACCACTGGGTCTGTAAGAGATCCAGTCCAAGCAACAGCATCATTAGTTTGTCAGCAGTTCTGGTTTAGAGAGAAACCACTTACACACATTTCCGATTTGAGCTGAACTTTGTGGGCACAGGGTGCGTGTTGGGGGTGTGGAGCACCCAGTGACTCAAGATGCCTTAAAAGGACATAAAACATAAAGCTTTTTATAGCCTGATGCTTCTCCTCTCCCACTGTCCACCGCCCTCTGCCAGGGAGTGGGAGGAGCCAGCTCATGCCACAGAGTCCTGTGCCAAAGCTGACACAGCCCGCTAGACCTGGCCACCTTCCCATCTTTTGACATCCCTGAACCTGGGTTTTAAAAAGGTACAGTTGCTCTCCTAAGAATTATTTATGTTCTGTTTATGTGTCAGCAACCTTCAGAATGAGTCTGAATTGCTATAATCAGATAATATTTTAAATGTCACATCTTTGTTTTTACAAAGACCGAAAGGAAAATCTGGAGTCGCCTCTGGTAAGAATTTCTTGAACATTTTGTTACAACATAATATTTTTATCCTGGCTGCCTAGAAGCCTGTAGAATTTGCTTTATAAATTGATTCCCCCACTCCTCTTTTTGAGTCTTAGTATACTCTTTAAGTTGTAATTTTCTTTTTAGTTAACTGAATTATATAATAAAAGCCAGGCTGCCCCCATCCTCCACTGCATCAGAATCGAATTGAAATAGATTGTTTACCTTTTTTTTTTTTTTTTGATATCAGGGATCAAACTCATGACCACATGCTTGTAAGGCAAGAGCTTATGTCACTGAGCTAAATCCCCAGCCCAGATTAATTTTTAAAAAAGGAAGTATACCACAGTGGTAGAAGATGTGCTTAGTAAACATGAGGCCTAGGGGTTGATCCCCAGGAAAACCACAAGGACAATAGATAAAATAATTACAAAATAATAACTAAAAGGACTAGGCCGTAGATGTAGGCCAAACTCACTCTCAACACAAATATTCATTTCTGATGATTCTCAAATTTTTTGGAATGTTTCCAATGAAAAGCTTAACTTAGCCTCCTCATTTTTACAAAAGTATTTTCTGATTTTATACAAAATGTTGTATAAAACTTTGACATCAGCTCTGCCACTATCTTGAAAACTATAGTTATTTTTTACATTCTTCTAGAATTTTTTCTTACCATATAGCTGGCAGAGATAAGTTTACAACATCGGGGTCTTTATGTATAGTTTAAAAAATAAACCTAATACTCTTCAGTTACAATTATATATTTTATATATACATATATAATTATATACCATATTATGTTTTTACTTACACGAAATAGCTATAAATATGCACCACAGAATTCACCCTTTAAAGTAGCTTAGTGAGGATCAAACCCCTGCTAGACAAGTGTTCCTCTGTGAGCTATACCCACAACCCCTAATTTTAGCACACTTTCATCACCTTAAAAAAGAAACCCCAGGACTGGGACATAGCTCAGGGGCAGAGCACTTGCTCAGCCTGCAGGGTCCCTGCGTGTGCACACAGGAACCTACTCATTGGCAGTCACCTCTACCCCTCCCAACTCTCGGGCGGGTCCTAATCTACTTTCTGTCTCCATGGATACATCTACACTGGATATATATAAGTAAAGTCATGTATTTATGATGATTTATCCTCTTTTTCACTTTTTACACTGAACAATGCTCCATCTACCTAAATAGTACTTGATTCTAATTTTTAGGAGCTGGTGTATTAATATACATAATTTAGTTAAACCATACCCCAGTATAGACCATTTGGCACCTCCTGTTCTGAGCAGTTCTGTGACCCCTTTCTTACTAGATTGGAATCTGCTTCCTGTGAGTCTTCATGCATGGGTGCTACCACATCTTTATGAGGCAGATATCTAACCTGCTTCCACGGAGCAGACCTACTTTTTCTCACTTTCACATACCTCTTCTTTACTTCTTCAGGGTTAACATTTACCACCACCCCTTCCTTGTTAAACCACTCTCACAATTTACCCAAGTTCTGTATTCAAACAGATCTGTGTTCAAATCCTGCCTTTCTGAGTAGTATGGCTTTTGGCAAGTACCAACTCTAGTTTCTCTGTGAGAAATGGAAAAGCACCTTCCTGACAAGGAGACTAAAAGTAAAGGAGATAGTGGAATCCTCTGGCATTGTGGCCAGCACATGGAAGTGTTTGAAAATGCTCCCAAGACATATAGTATGAGCTCTTACCACAGAGGAAAATGAGCTAGTGTGATGGTTGCCTCTGTTTGACCCAAATCCTGTTGGTTCTTGTGAATTGCCACTCCTTCTCTTCCCTGAAGGCACACACACCTATGCAAGCATTTACTTCTCACCCCTTTGTAGACCATGATGACAGTCGCCTGAGGCTGGTTTTCTGGTGTCTGCTACCCAGGGCTTATGGATAAGCCATGAGATGGACTGAAGCAAATGTGGGACTCTAAGGCATGGTAATCTTTGGGGAATGATGAGGGACCAATCTGGTTAAAGGTCCATCTCTCTAATAGAGGTACTTGACCAAGAGCAGAAGTCAGTGGTTGGACCCTCTCTTCATTCTCTGTATTATCCCATTGTCTTCTATCCCTGAGCAGAGGCTATACCTCTTTCTATTCCCTTCCTCTTGAGAACCTGTAGTTCTATCAGACTTGGCAAGTTCTTGAGAGATGCTCATTGCCCTCAGCCAGGTGCCTCTCTCCCCATTATGACCAGACCAGACCTAACCTTTCTAACACCAGGGGAAATGAAGCTATCCAGGTCACCTCTCATCTGTCTCCTTTGCTAACACCTAAATCCTCAGCATGATGATACAACCCCTCAATCACCAAGACCTTCTGATTCCAACTGAAAGTCAGTAACCCCTCCCAACACCCCACAGGTGGACAATGGCCCAGTGGGTGGCCAAATCTCAGTAAGCTCTTTTGCTTTGAAGGATTCTAGAAGGGAACTCAGGGCCTGCATTCAGCTGTTCAAACAGAGTAAATCCTTTTACTTAGCATTCCAAACAACTGCCTGGGCTTCCCACTTAGGCCACCACCTGAAGCCAGGTAGGGATTAAGAATGCTCTTAATTTCCTACTAAGAGATCCAGTTGACTAAAGGAAAGAGAGTGAGAGTGATATTCTTATTATTTGCTCTAAGGTTTGATGTCTACAGGCTTTAATGTTCTGAATCAAAATGCTCAGAGGGCTTCAAAATACTACTGGAAGTTGTGGTCTCTGCCTTTGAGGAGAGTCTTTTTGATAGAAGCTCCATTTTATTAAGTACAACTGCCAAGTAGCATGCCCATGAACAAGGTGTGCCAACTTAAATACACAAACACTGAGGCTGACACAGTAAGTAAAAATACATGAAGCAAGAATTGACAAGGACAAGAAAAACTCATCAACACAGAGATTTTAATGTATTTCTCTAATTCATAAATGGCACTGAGAAAGAAATAATTGAGAAGTCAGGTGGATAACTGAAGACTTGAATTACACATTTAACAAGTTTGATCCCATGTGTATGTAGAACATTACACCCAGCAATTACAGAAGTCATATTAAAGATATTAATGAAATATCAACCAACATTATTAATCATAAATAACTATATAGCTATCTAATTACATAAAATTGATGTTAACATAAAGTTAGTAAATGTTAATAAGATATTAAATAGAGAACTAAATCATAAGGTAAATTACAACAGACATGTATCAAAATCCTGTTATACTGACCATGTTATTATGGTCATGTTAATATGTTATATATGACCATGTTATTATAGTTGATGGAAAATAATTCAAAAATACAATTTTAATTTTCAAAACAAACTTTTTTTTTTTTTTTGGTACCAGGGATCGAACTCAAGACCTCACGCTTGCAAAGCAGGCACTTATGCTGCTGAGCTAAATCTCCAGCCTCCAAAACAAACATTTTTAAAGATCAATTTTAATAACAAGCTCTATGAAGAAATAGTGAAAAAGTAGAAATTGTCTAGCACTGAATGAAACATTTCTATATTACAAAATTTGTATATGGTTTAAGTAGTACTTAGAAATTTAGGGCTTTGAAATGCTTTTTATAGGAAAGAAAAAGGCTAAAAATAAAAGCTAAACCCAATTTAAGCTAGCAAAAGAACAGAAGCCCATGAAAACAGAAAGTACCAAAGATAACCACAGGAATTAATGGAATACAAAACAAAAATATTTATTGTATTTCAATCAAGACAAAAAATTGGCTATTTGAAAAGATTATTGGAAATAGCATGATATTTTGTCAAAAAATGAAAAATAGAATTACTACATAATCTTGCAATTCCCACTTCTGGGTATAAATCCAAAAGAAATGAATGCAGAGCTAGGCATGATGGTGCATGCTTGTAATTCCAGCACTCCGGGAGGCTGAGGCATGTGGATTGCAAATTTGAGCTCAGCCAGGAAATTTAGCGATTTAGCAAGACCCAGTCTCAACCTAACAAAGATCTGTGGATGTAGCTCGGTGGAAATGGAATCATGGGTTCAGTTCCTCTACCCCTACCCCAACCCCATGTGCGCACACACAAGAAATGAAAGCGGGGACTCAAATAGCTTGCACACTCATGTTCATAGCAATATGATTCAAAATAACCAAAAGGTGGACATAATCCAGGTGTCCCTCAATGTATGGAGGGGTAAACAGAATCTTGCTAAGTCACCAAGACATTTGGCCTGTGCTCCAACTTGCCATCCTCCTTCCTCGGCACCCTAGGAGTGCTGGGATTACAGATGCGCTCCACCCTACCCGGTCTAAAAGGAAAGAATTTATGACGAATGCTATAGCAGGGACGAATCTTGAGCACGTTATGCTAAGTGAAATATGCCAGTTAACAAAAGGAAAAACACTACAAGTAAAGTACCTGGAGTCATGGACACAGGCAGGAGAATGGGTGGTTGTCACAGTATCTGGAGTCATAGACACAGGCAGGAGAATGGGTGTTTGTCACAGGTGGGGAAGGAAGAGTTACCGTGTAATGGATACAGAATTTCAGTTTTGCAAGATGAAAAAATTCCTGGAGATCGACAGTCGTCGTATATCTACATATACTTTATCCCACTGAGTTGTGCCCGTTTCAGTGGTCAAAATGGTACATTTTATGTATGCTTTCTGTAATTTTTTTAAAAATTAAAAAAATGAACATTGCAGAAAAATGTCATCCCAAAGCAATCTACGTTGCAGATCTTGTTTTCGCTTACGTTTGCTTTCTCCATTATTTTACCATTTGTGTATTGCTTAATTATTATAATCTTACAGTAATGTTTAATTTGTGGTATTTCAAATTTTTCAAAAAAGTTTGTAAGATGAACCTCAGGCAGTGCCGATCAAAAGACTGTTAAGAACCAAAAGGAGAGCTCAGCATAGGGGTGCATGCCTGTAATACCAGCACTCTGGGAGGCTGAGGCGGGAGGATGGAAAGTTTAAGACCAGCCTTGGCAACTTCGAAGCTTGTTGGAATCCTGTCTCAAAATAGAAAAAAAAAAAAAAAAAGACTGCAGGCTTAGCTCAGTGTGATGGCCCTGGGTGCAATTACCCAGGACTAAATAAATAAATAGAAAGAAGGATATAACCAAAACAAAGAAAGGGGGAAAAAAAACCCAAAATACATTTTAAAGTACACTATAAAAGAATTGGTGCTAGAAAATATGAAAGCATGGATGAAATGGACAATATCCTAGAAAACTGACCCAAGAAGAAGTGAAGATTTAAGACAAAACTATTCAAAGAATAGAATCAGTAGTTAAAAACATATCTACTTATGGCGAGATGATGGCCAAACTGTGTTGTTTTGCCACTGAGAGATGGGGTCTCTGTCCTAGGCCCTAGCAGCTAAGCGGGCGCTGTGTTTACTCTGATCAGTGGAACACAACAGAAGTGATGGGTCCGGGTTGAAACCTTATGAAGCTGGCTTTTGTATTTTATGTCCTTGAAGCTTTCTGGCAGACCTGATGTCTTTATAGATGTTTCAGTGGGTATCTCGGGCCTGGACTTCCTGTCATCCCCACCAAGGTGCCAGACCTGTGAGACCTTTTAAGAGTCTCTGGACAAAACCTCTCTCCAGCCGATCACCCCCAAGTAACCTCAGATCACCCCACATGGACAGAACTGTCTAGCTGAATCCTGCTTGAATTCCTTGCCCATAAAATCCTGAGACAAAACGGTGGTTTTAAGCCACGATTATATATAGGGTCATCTGGTAGCAAAAGATGAAGCACTATTGAAAACAAAATAAATTCTTCTGTCCTCCTGGCTGTATTCACATAGGGTCTAGCACATAGCAGCAGATTTTAAAGTTTAGAGCTTTGAAAACATACAGATTATGCTGCAACTGCTTGCCTTCACCTTTTAAAAAACTGGTGAAATCCTCTATGGCCTATAACTAGCCATGTTAAAGAACATGGTTTGGTGGCATTTGGTACATTCACAAGGTTGTACAGCCACCACTTCTGGCTGGTGGCTGTACATTTTATGTGCCACCTCCCCGCCCCCCTGCCCTATCCATATTAGCGATCTCCACCCTCCATCCCCCTTTCCTCTCAGCCCTTGACAACTACCAATATGACTTCTCTGTCTCTATTGATTTACCTTCTCAGAATTTCATATCAATCGAATCCTAAAAATACATTTTTTTTCCTGCCTGGCTTCCTTCCCTTAACATGATGTTTTCAAGGTTTGTCCACACTGTAGCACAATCAGCACTTTGTTCCTTTTCCAAATTGGATAATATTCCAACATAGGGGTGGACTGGCCTTTTGTTTACCCATTCATCAGCTGATGGATATTGGGCTTGCTCCATCTTTCAGCTCCCCTTTTGTTTTGGTCAGTGATGTACCCTGCCTTAGGAAGTCTTTTAGTTACCTAAGAAATTGTTGGCCCACTAAATGTGATGCTGCATATCATTAAGTGAGAAAAACACACTGGCTTGGACCCTGGGGTCCCTGTGCCCATTTCACTGTCTTTGGAGGTAGTGCCAAAAGCCCAGGCCTTGGCCTCAGGATCCTTGGCTTTGGGTCCCAGTTCTGCCATGTGGCCATCCAGGAGCCCACCTGCTGGACGATGTGTAGGGAGGCTCCCACAGAAGCGAAAGGGTTCTGCGAGCTGGGAAGCCAGGCTGACAGGGCGCTGCTGGGGCTGGTTCCACACCTGTGTGGGTGGCGCAGAGCTCTGGGCTTACTATGACCCAGAAGGCTCAGGTCCCCATCTGGCTCCTCCACTTCCTGGCTGAGTAGTTCCGGTAGGCTGAAACTTCTCTAAACCAGTTTCTCCACCTGGGTTCTGAGCTGAGCCCAGCAGGAAACTGGGTTCTCCTGCCTCAAAACTTCAGATTCTTTCCTCTGAAACTGTGCAAGGGGACACAGCTGTAGAAAGATGAGTGACCCTCTCTGAAGGGAAACTGACTCATGGGAACCTGAAGGTATAGGCTTCGCACAGAGCTGCCCACAGGCGCACGCACTGGGCAGTTGTTAAAATCATTCCTACCAGCTGGGGCTCTGTTCCCTTCCACCACTCATAGCACCGTCTTCCTGTAGCTGGAGCAGGGTCTGGAGTTAATCCTTTAGCAGGAGACCCATCCTTTTAGTTGTGGTGGCGCTGGGGACCAGAGAAGGGCTGGGGTGACCAGGATGGGGCACTTAGGATGATTGGGCCAATGGTCTTTTGTTTGTTTTGTTTTGGCAAGTAAGGAGGTTTCAGGACAGGCTATAATGGCCATAGTGAGGTGTACCAGCATGCCTTCCTTGCACACCCATGGACACTTGTCATGTGTGGGCGTATACAAGAGCTCTCACCTGCCCATGTGTGTACACACATCCTGTCCAACACCAGGCTTCCTGGCTTCCTGCAGTTAGTTTTGTCAAACAGGTCCAGAGCTGGGCTGATTCAGATGGCAAACCGCCAGCTCACTGCTATTTCCCTCAGCTGTAGCCTTAGATGCTTCAGGGAAAACCCCACTCCCTCGCCAGGTCTTCTCCCCACCCATCCTGTTTGCAGGGAGATCCCCCTGCCCCAGGCTCCGCTATGGTTCTCCTTAGCAAGAAGTGGAAAGAGACCTGTGTTCCTCACACCAGCAACAGGGCCATTCAACAGGTGAAGAACTGGGTCCCAAACAGGAGCAGGAATAAACAGTGTCATTCACAGAGTGAGTGGTGAAACCCGGGCAGAACCCAGACCTCCTTCCTAATGCTCTGGCTGCCACCTCCCTTGACTCCAGGGAACCACACAAGACCCGACTGCCCCAGGTGGCATTTCATGACTTCCTGGGTGTCCCTCCCAGATATGCTGGCTACAATGGGGAGATTTCGCCTCACACTGTACCCTGTGGCCATTCAGGAGGCCTACTCTCCCAACTGGTCAGCTCGTGAACACACAGATGCACTTTATTAATCTCCTCTTCTGAGTGTTGGGTGGCCTTTAACCCAGTTAGAATCCAGAGGCTCAGGACACTTCTTACAAAGTGATTCTGGCCAGCAAGGGGCCTATGGGACCCTCCACACCTGCACAGTAGCAGGTGTGTACATTGAGTTGTAGAAACAATTCTATTGTTCTTTCATCCATCCACCCATCCTTTGGAAGTCCTCAATCTCACCCACCTACTTTCCCAGGACCACTTTTCCTGTGCTTTTCTCCCTGTCAACCCTAAAGCTCTACTCATTGACCCCCAAACACACTGTCAGACTCCCACCTGAGCCTTGCTATAGGTGTGCTTGCCCCTGGGGTACCTCCCTTCCATTACCCAAGATGCTGGTTACCAGCACGGAGCGCCAGCCCCTGCCTTGAGGATTTTGATTTGCTAAATCCAGCAAAACCATCCCAGTCCTTCAGGGCCCAGGCCCACTGTCATGTGTTCCAAGGAGTCAGTTTCTTTCTCCAGATGCCCTCAACCGGGTGAGTCTCTACTTGAAGAGTCTTGGACTGAGACCCTGTGGGGGTGAAAAGAGCCCCTGAGGTCACCAGGTATACTCAAGCATGAGGCAGCCCCCGCTCCGTGGACCTGAAGCATCAGCCGCTCCGGTGCCCCAGCATGGGGCCTGGGACTGAGCAGCTCCAGATGAGGCCTGCATGGAACAGAATGGCCTCCGGGCCCTGGCAAAACCCATTGCCCAAAAATCGACCTTGGGGCCCGTGGACCCGTGACAATCACTTCTATTTAGCAGAATCCCTCTAGAGCCCATGATGTGGAGAGTCATATGGCTCAGGTGGCAGTGATCATTTTCAAAGGTCAGTGTCACCGTATTAGAGAAGAAATGTTGGGGGGTGTGGCTTGGACAAAGCCTTTGCTACCCAAGTATGCTAAAGGCCTGGAATACTCAGCTCTACGCACGGCACCAAGCAAGTCCAAAGACTCAGGGCTCTCTTGCTGAGATGTTGCCCTTTAAGATCTTGTCCGCATGGGCAGACTAAACTACTTCCTGCCCCTGACCCCCACTCTGGCCTCTCACCCTTAGGACAAACATAGCATCTAGAATAGAAGCTATCTTTTCTCAGTACTCCCATGGATGGCACCTCCTCACTCTCCCTGGGGCCCACATGCCCAGGTCCTGGCTTCCTGTTTGTCCTTTCTCCTACCCCTGTAACACCTATCTGCTTCCTTGTTGCTTCTCACTCACCAAATATGCCTTTTTTTTAAAGTCAAGATCTCACTATGCAGTTCAGGCTGGCCATGAACTCACTGTGTAGTCCAGGCTGGCCTCAAACCCACAGTGATCCTCCTGCCTCAGCCTCCTGAGTGGTGGAATGACAGCTGTGCACTACCCCATCTAACTTTAGGATATGCTTTTGCCTCAGGGTATTTGTCTTTCTGTTCCCTCTGTCTGGGACACAGTTCCTTCCAGAAAGCCAGGTGGCTCCTTCTTCTACACGCTTCCAGCTTCTGAGCATGCCCAAAAAGTAGCTGCATCAGAGGTTGAAGGGCAGGGGGTCTTTTTCACAGATGGCTGTTTAGACCTTTTGAAAATTCTTTATATTTAATCCAATTTTACACCCTGAAAACACTGCCCATTGGTCCTTCTCTAGGCTTTCTGGGCTGCTTCTGGATGCAAGGTCCACATTGTCCACTGGCCAGTCCTGCCAAGTAGCTTCATGGCTTTGGGTCTGGTGACCAATCTGAGCTCTCTCCACCTCACTCATGCACCAGGCCACGAGCCCCTCAGAGCTAGGGCTGAGGGCGCAGATGTGGAGGAGGGGCGGGCACTGGGGAGGCGAGGTGTCCCTGGCCTGGTGGCTCTCTACTCACCACCTGACTCACTCTTGGCCTCCTCTGCCCCACACAGGGGCAGTGGGCTCCTCTGCTCCCTGGCTTCAAAGCCAAGGTGACCAAAGTGGGAAAGGGGTGACTAAGGACAGAGGAAAGTGAAGCCGTGCCTTTATTGCCCAGTTGCTGTGCATCACCAGGCCTGCAAGCCAATCCAGGCTTGCCCTAGCTCCTCAGGCCCAGGGTCTGGGGCTGTGAAACTCTGGGGTTAACTGGTTTCCCCAACTCTGCCTACAGCCTGTGACCGTTCCCAAAGTCCCCGTGATGTGTCCTCAGAACCTGCGTAGACACAGCCAATACAGCCCCCAACACAGGCTCCTGACCTAAAACAGAGGTGTTCTGCCTGGACTCCGGGGTCTTAGTTGGGCACCTGAGCAAAACGAAGGCCCAGCCTCAGCATGGCTTGGGTGTGAGACTTCTCAGCTGAACCCAGGGAACAGTGAGGGTCACCTGACCTGCTGCCAAGAGGAAGAGACCAAGGTGGCCTCCTGCAAGCCCAAACAGCGGGTATATCAGAGCATGCGACAGACACCCCAGAAGGCAGGAAGCAAGGAGGCAGAAGCAAGCTAGCAGTGCGTTCCGACTCCTATGAAGCCAAAGCTCCCGTGGGCTGCAATCACCCAGGCCCTTGACAGGCACTGGCCTCTATGTAGCTCGCTGGAGCTGTACTGAACTGGGGTACACGAGACAGGGAGTGGGTTGACAGGGGCTTGCTCGGGGACTAGCCTTCCTCCCAACACGGGCTAAACTTTGGGGGCGGCTTTCTCCTTCCCATGCTTGGACTTTGGGTGTTTGATCCAAACCTACTTGAGAAGCTAGGAGAGTTTCCTTGGCTTCTCCAGATAACCAGAGAGAACAAAGACGCCAACTTACCAGTTGCTATGGAAACTGTCCAAAATTTAAAAGACTTAAGCAACAATTTAATACCCCAGAAACCCTCATTTGTTTTTTTCCTCTTTAAATGCATCCTACAAAAATCCCATTGTACCACATTAGTCTGATGAGGCATTGGCCTGGATGAGAAAAGGATTCAGGATTTTAGGGAGATGTGTGGCTGATGGAGTGTTCAGAATTGGTTTTAGGGGTTTAAATCAAAAAATGGATAAACATTGGAAATGCAAAACTCTAAATCCTCCTTGACACTGCAGATACATATAAACAACTATATATAGACAAATATTTATATCTGTCTATCATCTATCTATCTATCTATCTATCTATCATCTATCTATTTGTAAAAGCTTTTTGCTGGCTTGGCAGGAGAGACGCTCTGAGGACGGGGTGTGGCCGGGAAGGCTGGGAACCGCTGCGCTCCTGTCTCCCCCCGCTCACTGCAAGGCCCCAGTGGTGAGGCCCAGCAATACGGTGTTCCCAGTATTTCATGGGGCCGCTATGGGTGTCTGGGAACTGGGCCCATTTTCTGTCTTGTGGGGCCATTGGGCCACTGCCTCAATCCTTGGTCCACTCCTGTGTCATCAGGACCCTAGGGAGCTGCCCTGGTGGACCCATCACTGTCCCTGCTCACAGCTGGCAGGTTGAGTCTGTGGGTCTTGCCTGCTGCCCTGAAGGACCACAGGAAATCACTGTCCTCTAGGCTCAGCCAGCTGACCCATCTAGGATCCCCCCCACCCTCTGCCCAGTTCTGGAGAGGATCCGATCTGTCATCAAGATTGGATAGAGGCAGTGACACGTGATTAGATGTTGGCATTCTGAAAGGGACTTCTGTCTTCCCCTCTGGTCTGTAGGTTTCGCACCACACATCAACCAACCACAGACTGAAAAAAAAAAAAAACCACACGGGAACTGAACTGGTGCAGATTTCTTTCTTTCCTCTTCTGTAGTCCCTAAGTAATCCAGTGTATCAACTATTTACACAGCACTTACAGTGCATTAGGTATTATATACATAATCTAGAGATGGTTTAAAGTAGCTGGGAGAATGTGCTTAGGTCATATGCAAACATTAGACCATTTTACATAAGCAACTTGAGCCTCAGCCTTGCTGTTTGACGGGGGTCCTAGATACTGAAGGATAACTGTACTGCTTACACAGTCCTAAAAATGCTACTTATTGAAGTGGCTACTTGTTTCCCTGGAAAGCTCCTTCCACGAATTTTCCTGACAATCCAGTTCTCTCCTCTGACTGAAAAAATATGCCTGGCTCCTCTGCTGGTCCACAAACCCTAGTTCCCATTCCTTGGTTCCCTGTCCCCTTGGTTCCTAGTCTCCAGACTCATTTCTGCTGGAAGCTGTGCAGAAGGGTGCCTGCCCCGACCCTAGCCCTGCTCTGCTCAGAAACGGGGGGAAATGACCCTTCTATTCTCATGTCCACATTTGGTCCCCACAACAGCCCTGTGAGGTACATCATTTTACCTTGGCACTTTTTTTTGGTACAGGGGATCTAACTTAGCAGGCAAGCGCTTAAGCTGTTGAGCTAAATCCCTGGCCCTAGGTACATGATTTTAATCTCACCACAAGAACAGGACTTTGGGGCTCCGGCTGTTCAGCGGCACATCCGGGGTCACATGGCCCTTCACCGGCAGACCTGGGACCTCAAACCCAGCTCTTCTGATTCTACACCATTGAGCTCCCTTGTTTATTTCTGTGGTAAGAGTTGGATCTGAATGTGGGATGTGTGCACACTTCTCCTTGTCCCTGCCAAACCCAGGATGGCACCTGTCACATCCGGGCCTGGCTGGTATTATCCTATGGAGGATCCCGCAGGTCAGGCACCAGGTGGCTGGGGATTCCAAGCAGCCCGAGGCAGGCCAGCCTCATCAGGACGATGTCAACCTCCGGAGGTCTCACTGAGAGCTTGTGCCTCTCCAGATGAACAACATAAATTCATGGAAATGTTTCGCAAGGGCGTTTTTCCTCTGCCGGTCTCCACTTCCTTGAAAAACACGGATTTGGAGGTAAACAGTCTTTGCTGTTGCAAAGGAGCAAACGCAGACTTCCTCCCACATCCCCCGCCCCACAGCTCTGCTTCTGCGGCCTGCTGTCCTGCACCATCCAGTGTCTCCAGGGAGGCCAGAGAGGAGCAGGGATGAGGGTGCCCCATAGAGACAAGCCTCTGGGACGCCACAGCCTCAGAGGCTTCTGTGTCCCAGAGTCGGTGTTCCCCTCTGATGACCACCCCACTCCCATCAGGCTGTGGCTGATGCCTGGGAGAAGCAAAACTGGAGGGGGGGGGCTTTGCTGAGGGGAGGAAGTGTTGTCAGGGTGAAATTGAGGCACCATCCTCATGGGGAGAATAATCTGTGGCCTTGAACTATGTTCCTTCTTTTTCCCGGATCTTGGAATTTGCTTGTAAACAACACATTGTCAGCTCAATTTTCAGCTTCTTGAAATTAAACACCCTGTTAGGAAGGGTTTGCACAAATATCCTTAACTGCAGAGGGTAAAAGGAGAGGAATTACTGTCTAAAGGCTATACACTTTATTCTTACAAAATGCTTCAAATATATTTCACTTTGTGTCTGAGATCTACACCCAAGATCCTGGTAGGAAGAGATCCTTCTGATGATTTGGGGGTGCAGACCAGAGGACACTAGGGGTGGACACTAGCAAAGAGGAACAGAGGAAGAATGGTAAAAAGAAAAAGTGTCCCCCAACACCCTAGAACAGCACATACCTCTGTCTGCTTGCAGAGGTATCACTTTGGCAGATGGAAATGCTGATGCCAATTCTTCACTCCGCTGTGCTTGCATGAAGAATCCATGCTCTAGCCATGGCAGAGATTTCCTTACTCCACCAACAGCAAGACTGACCACATGACTTGCTTTGACCAATGGCATATACCCAGAGATGACAGTCCCCAGCTTCCGGGCTCTCTCTGGGTTCCTTGTGTCTCTTTCTATGGTGTCCTGGATTCCCCAGTGCGTAGAGATTCTGTCTGTCTGTCTGTCTGTCTCTCCATATCCTGTCTCTCTCTCCTTCTTTCCATATGTATCCAATTTTTTTATTAATAAAACTGAGCCTGGCTGCTCTGAATCCACAGTTGCCATCTCTGTGATAATTATACCACCTCAATCAACAGACCCCAATGTCTGCTTTCCTATGCAACCTTCCGGGCAGGGCCTCCATTCCGTTACTTTCCCCTCCTGTCTCCCTGTAGCTGGCTTTATTTTCTTCCCCTGGGAAGCAGCCACTGAGGGCCTTTGAGTCTCCACCCCTGCTCTGGACTTGGGAGATTATCCACCCTGGACAGGCAGGGACTCATTGCGACTCAGACACCAAACCACACACTGGTCTCTCCTCAGCCTTCCTAGAATCCTCCCAGCAGCACTGTGAGGGAGGCCAGTATTGTCCCCTGTCATAGACAGGGAAACTGAGACCCAGAAGGCCACACAGCCAACTGACAGTGGAATTAAAATTCACATCTTTTGATCCAGGTTCCAGTGCTCTTTCTCTGAGACATAGCAAGATGGAAGCTTCAGGAAAACCATTTTCTCTGGGATGACTCAGAGAAAAGCAGGCTTTCTCCCTGGTGACTCCTCCCTGCCCCGTCCAGAGCAGGCTCCTGAAGGCAGGAGAGAAAGGTGTGCAGCTGGGAGTGAAAATCCTCAATGGCCCTGAAGGTAACCTTACCAATGACCATTTGTTTTCCCTTCTTTATGCCAGGAATTCATGCCTTGATTAAAGGGTTTGGTGGGCAAAGAGGAACAGAGGAAGAATGGTAAAAAGAAAAAGTGTCCCCAACACCCTAGAACAGCACAGTGATAATTAGCGGGAGACCCCAGGGAGGACAGGGGAAAACCTCAACAACTGCAGCAACGGGAGCCAGGCAGCACCCCCACTTACAGACCTTTCCTTCATGCCAGCTTGAAGGGTCAGATGAATCTGGGCTTTGGCAGGTTACAGCCTGGAGGTTCTACATGGTGGGGGACATCACTTTCCACTCTGGGGACCCATCAGTGGTTTAACGCAGCAGGTTAACACAGCTGGGTCAGGGCACAACATTCTCACTGTGCAGTGTCCAACCTCTGCTCCTGCACATGGCATCCTGGACTGGGCAGAAGAGGTACCTGATTTCAAGGCAAAATCAACCCAACAAATCTTGACTGTTAGAGCTGGAAGGCTGCTGACCTTATTCCATGCTCATGAGCAACTTAAGTTTAGATAACGTCGGCACATGCTGAGCCTCCTAGGATGAGCAAAGGTCACCGCGGGCCACCTTTCTCATGGGAACCACTCCATCCACCCACCACCCAGTGCAATCTCTGCTATATTTGGGGTTGAAATGACCACATTTAGAGTCTCCCTAGCAGATGGTTCATTTTCAAAATTCAAGTCAGTTTTGCAGTCAAGTATGGCTTGCATTGTAACCAGTCTTTGTCCTTTTGAGAAGGTTGGGGACATTTGGGTTGGTGTCCAAGAACTACTGAGGCCTGATTCCTGGCACCTTGGAGATCCACAGGCTTCTAGGCAGTCTTTCAAAGGGACTCAGGGAATTGGTGCTTAGCCAGATGAGGACAAGCGGTGGTGTCAGGCCTGGGGCTGGAGAGCTGAAGTTACTGAGTGTGACAAGGACCCCTGTTCCATCCCCATCCTTTAGGGGACTCTGCCCTGTGGGCTTCAGCTGGGCTTCCTCCCTACTTGTTCCTGCCTGCTGGAGTTGCCCACAGAATGGCCAGGAGCGCAGTATTGGAACTGAGTTCTACCCTTAGGTTTCTGGTTTTCTAGCTGGGGACCTTGAGTAAGTTTCTTGCAATCTCAGTTTTCACAGATGTAAAATGAAGGTCACAGAACATGGTGTATACACTGCGAAGATTCCATGAGATAAAAGGCACCATTCACTGAGTTCCCAGCATCGAGCAGGTCATGCAGCACTTGGCCTTTGGCAGCTCATGTGACTTGTTCCCAGGGCAGAGTAGGCGGTTTGCTCAGTGAATGGGTTTGCCCCTGCTCCCAGGGCTGGTTTATGGACAGAATGACCACAGGTACAGTCTCAGGGGCAGATGGCTCGTTTTCAAAATTTCAAGTCAATTCATGAGTGTGCAAGCTAGGCTGTCCGATTCAGAAGGACCCATGATCAGTTTAATGCCCCTTCTCAGGCATGTTGAAACTGCTGATAATATTCGAAGGAGGGGTTCCACATTTGCATCTTGGATAGGGCTCTGAATTTCTATGGCTGGGGCTGCTCTTCAGGTCACAGTCTATGATATGTGCCCTGAAGGTTGGGGCGGGCCAATTGCTTGCACAATGACACCAGCCTTGAACTGTGGAGCAAGGCTCAGGCCTGGGCTTTTGATAGATGGAATTCATTTCACTGGAAGGGGAGCCCTATACCCGCAGCCTTGTGCCTGGGCTGAGGGTGAGTTACAGGTCCACATATTTGAGTGACCTTTTCTTCCACCTCTTTGTGGTTGTTCTCTAGTATGGGGATTGAACCAAGGGTCTTGTACGTGTTAGGCAAGCGCTCTACCACCGAGCTATACTCTTAGCACTTTTTAAGTTTTATTTTGAGACAGGATCTTGCTACTTTGCCCAGGTTGGTCTCAAACTTGTGATCTTCCTGCTTCAGCCTAAGTAAGTAGCTCACGACATGCACCCCTGTGCTTCGCTTTCCTCCAGGGCTTAAGGGCCAGGAATTTGGAAAATCTCACCAGTCTTTGAGAAAACTTGCAGTTTTTAGCAAAATAGTGAAAATGGACTTCCATCTATGTTTCTTTCTTATTCCAGAAGACAAGTGAGAGGGGAAATGGGGATGAGACAAAGAACAAATGTCCAGCCATGACAATCCCCACTCCTCAGTCAGTCTGGGAGATGCCAGGAGGACTCGAGCAAATGTCAGGAAAGAACAGCCCCACCCCCTGGCACAGGCCTGTGGCCCCTGGAAGGCACAATGTCCATGGATCTCTGACCAATGCAGAAAATTAAAACTGCAGGACAAGCTGGTACCCTCTGCCTAGAACAAAGGGAGGTTGGCATATTTTAGCCACCACTAATTTCTGGCAAATTACTGGCCCTGGGAGCAGGATGCTTGTAAAGTTCCTGGCTGTTCCAAGGAGACAATTTATTCAGAGGAAAATAAGGCCGCATCTGCAGAGGTGACAGGAGGGAAAGGAACCTCTTGCAAGCTGCAGCTTCTTAGCTGGAATCTCAGGTCTGCGCTCTTCCCTGCCCAGTTTCTATGCTTCTGGAGAGAGGTTTGCAGGAGGATGTTCAGAAGGGTTGGTGTGAGCTGGGGAGGGTGTGTGTTTGTTCTTTACAAAATAATAAAGCCCTCTACTACTCTGGAGGCTGAGTGTGCATCTGAAGGCAGGCGTGGGTGGGAGGAAATTGCAAATGTGTTTTTTTTTTTTTTTTTCAGCCTGAGATGGAGGCTGTTGGAACAGATTCCAAAGGAGAGGAGGAAATGCTCTGTGGGGTCTTAATTCCGTGCAGAGCCCAGTAGCTTGAGGCAAGAACAGCCGCAGGTTCTGTTTGCACCCAGGGGTCTGAAACATTATGAGGGTTAAAGGAGAGAAGGGAGAGGAGGGAGTGTTTCAGCTTTTGTGGGCCTCAGTTTCCCTCTCAGTAAAATACAGTGTAGGAGGCTGGACAAGAATAGTCTCTTCTAGCTTGAATACTCTGCATTATAAACCTAGAAAAATAAAAGGCAGGAAGAAGAGGTTATTTATGAGCCCTAACATGTGGGCAACACTTTATGGCTTGCAGACTCTATCAATCTATTGTTCGTTTTTTTCTTCTTCATCATCACTGGCATAGCAGACACACAGAAAAGGACATAAACAAGTGTGAAGTGTTACACATAATTGTAATAATTACAAAGCAGACCCCTGTGCCACTGACAACCCGTGTCAAGGTCAAACAATAGCTTGATGCCAGCCTCTCCAGTGGACCTTCCAGCTTTTATGCTTTGCTTTTATGCAAAGCTTATGCTTTGCTTTTATGATGACCATGTCCTTTTAAATTTATTTATTTATTATTTTATTTTTAAGAGATAGGGATGTTCCTATGTTGCCCAAACTGTTCCTCAAATTTCTCCTACCTCAGCCTCCTGAGTAGCTATTAAGGGTGCCTCTGTACCTGGCCTCATTTTCTTTTTCTTTTTTTATAGTTTTGCCACCGTGGGCCGGGGATTTAGCTCAGTGGCATAAGTGTCTGCCTGGAAAGCTCGAGGTCATGAGTTTGATCCTGGGTA
>PVJX010003267.1:0-36261 GCA_004027295.1 Dolichotis patagonum | reverse complement strand
CCATATGTGTTCCTACATAAAAAAGTGGAATCATGACTTTCTGGTCTGCATATAAGTGGACTCATCCAGTGTGTATCAGTGCTGTCCAGCTTCTTTTACTAAAACCATGATTGTAACTGTTGCCTATTTCCCAGATGGAAAATAGAATCCTAAAGAAGTTGAATGACAGTTCAAAGGTTACATCATTTGTCACCCCAAAACGGCATAAAGCGACAGCTGCTCACCCTGTTACCCAGTGATCAGCTGCTGGTGCTGACTTCCGCTTCCAGCTGTGTGGCAGGTGAGGTAACGAGAGCAGCAGAGGTGCTACATAAGGCTGAGCAGAGGTCCCAGGTCCCAGACAAGCCACCTCTGTCCCATATGTATCTTAGTAGACACCTGCACCTGGACTCAGTCTTCCTTTGAGACTACAAATACTGGGGAGAGCTAATTATTCAAGAGGACATTGAGATGCATTAGACAGGAAGTAGATGCTGGACAGTTAAAAGTAACACATGCCATTTCATTTATTCTTTCCTGAGTTAGTCAACTTTATAGTACTATGAGAAAACACCTGAGATAATCAATTTAAAAAGAGGAAAGGTTTATTTTGGCTCACAATTTCAGAGGTTTCGGTCCATGGTTGGTTGCTTTTGGGTCTGTGGAGAGGCAGAACGCTGAGGAAGCCGTTCACCTATGTCAACCAGAAAGTGAGAGAGGCAGGAAGAGGCCAAGGTCCCCACAGCCCTTCCAAGTTCACACTCTTAGTGACCCAACTTCCACCTCTGCTTCCCCAGAACTCCACAGGTTGGTCATCCTTAATATATGGGCCTTTGGGGGAGATTCCATGTGCAATCTACAGAAGTAGATTAGTCATTTAAGAGTTCTCCTTCTCTTAATAATGTCAGATATGGTTTAACACAAGATATGCTCTGGAAATATGGTATTAGGTGATTTTCATTGAGTGGATGATGCAGCCTACTACACACCTAGGCTGTATTAGATATGCATAAATTGTGGTACAGTATAGCATCTCTATCTACCTATCATCTATCTATGTATTTATCTATTGTCTATCAGTCATCTATCCTATCATCTGTTATTTTCTATCTTTCTTCTTTCTTTCTACTCTCTATCTACATCACCTACCTATTAGCTATCCTCTATTATCTGTCTACTGCCTATCTATCTATCTACCTACCTATAATCTATCCATGTGTCTATCATCTATTGTATCATCTACTATCTTCTATCTTTCTTCTTTTCTACTATATATCTATATCATCTATCTATTAACTATCATCTATTATCTGTCTACTGTCTATCATCTATCTATCTATCTATCATCCATCTCCTTTCATCTCTCTATTATCTAATCTATTACCTATTACCTACCTATCAATATGTATCTATTATCTATCTATCCATCTGTCTATCTATCTGTCTACACTGTAGTAGCTTACTGTTTCCAGGGCCATGATGAACAAAACAACACCAAATTAAGTCAAGCCCAGGAGAGGCTGATGCAATCCAGAGAGGCTGTAAACACGAGATGCTTGAGGGTGCTGCTGGCATAACAAGCGCACTGCCTTACAATACTATTTTCTTACCAGTAAAGGAGCACACTGTAAAATAACAATAGTACTGTAGTACACTAAACACATAAAACCGGTGCCACGGTGGCTTATTGTCACTTTCAAGTATCATGGACGGACCGTATGTGCTGTACTTTGCTGAGACTGGCAGTGCAGCAGATCGGCCCATACAAGCATCCCCACAAGCAGGTGAGCGACGTTCCATGCTATGATGTAACCATGGCTGCGTCCCCAGGCGACAGGAATCCTGGGGCTCCATTACAGTCTTACAGGACCATCTCGTATCTGCATTCTGCTGTTGGCAGAAATGTCATTGTGCGTATATGGCTGTATACCAGTTAAGACAAAGTGTCAGAATAATCCCCAAATACAAGTGGGGCACCCTCATCTCTCAGTTAGACAGCAGACAAGCTGACGACAACACTGGTCTCCTGGATTTCTCCCGTCTGAATTTCTCCCGCGAGCGAGCTTTGAATTTTCTCCTGATAGATCCTTGCTCAAGAGGTCAACATAAAAATTACAGAACATCATGGTGAAGCGTTGAAAAAACACCTTGAGAAATGCTTACAGTTTCCAATAGTGGCAAAAAATGATTTTCTCAAATCATAAACAGAGTCCCTGGCCAGCCAGTCATACCATATCCCCAGAGGGCCAGGTTTTCAAAAGTGTCAGCAGCCAGGTGGGATCCAGGGAAGGGGGACTTCTTGGCTGGAGAGAGGAGAAGGTGACAGAGGGAAATGATCAGGCTGGCAGCTGCTGTGGTATGAGAATAGTGTTGTGGGCAGCTTAGGCAACACATCTCCAGGGGTCTAAGTGCTTGTGGAGGGGCAGGGTGGTGAGGGCAGCACCTGGTAGGGCCTTAGCCTGGGGCAGAGCCTTGGGGCATCTCCCTAGGGACTTGCGTGGCCCCTTTCAGGATGGTTCAGCTTTTTTTTTTCTTTTTTTCTTTTCTTTTTTTCTTTTCTTTTTTTTTTTTTTGTACTGGGGATTGAATTTACGACCTTGTGCTTGCCAGGCAAGCGATTGTGCACACTGAGCTAAATCCCCAGGCCCTGGAATGGTTCAGCTTTTGACAGAGAAATCTTCCCAGAGTTGGGAGCTGGGGAACACTCAAAGTGTGAAGAGTAGTGATCTGAGCACCCCGTGACCTCACTCATTTGAGACCAATGACACCCATTCATGTTTTATGGGCACCATTGTTTTATCTCAACAGGGAATATTACTAGCTGGGCACGATGGCACATGCCTGTAAGCTCAGCACTGTGGGAAGCAGAACCAGAGGACTCCAAGTTTGCGATCAGCCTAGGTGACTCACTGACTTGGAGGAACTCTGTCTTAAAATAAAATAATGAGAAAGGTCTGAGGATGTAGCTCAGTGTGAAGGCCCTGGGTTCAATCTTAACTGTGACCCACAGGCACACGCACACACACACACACACACACACAGGAAACATTATTTTGATGGGTAGGGAAACTGAGGCACAAGAAGCCACCTGATGGTGGAGCTAGGCTATGAAACCTGGGCCACTTTACTTCATTTTCCCCCTTAAGGGTACAAGAAGTGAGCCTGGCTGAGATCTTTCCCCCTTTCCCTTCCACCCTCAGAATGGTTGATGGTCTTCTCTTCTAACTTTATTGCTGTCGGGGTCACCCTGGGCAACAGAACAAACCTCACGGAAAACAAGCAGCTTTGTAAAAGACGAGCCTGTCAGGCTAACCGGATTTCCTTCAAGATCATGAGATTAGGAGAGTACAGCCAGGCTGGGGGCACATCCTGCCGGGTGGTTTGCGGAGAGCAGCGGAACCAAGGGCCTCAAAGCTGCCCTGCATTTTGTGTGCCTCTCGAACCCAGCGCAGGGGACTCGTCTTATGCCCTGACCATGCACCCACCTCCTAGCACTGTGTGCAGCTTGTCTGCAGTCAGAAATGCCCTGGGGGATCCACTTTCCCAAGGTTGGGTACCCACCTCTTTGGTTAACCTGACCTAACCCTTATGCAGAAAAAGCAATAAGGTACTTGAGTCATCTGGTCACTGTTGGAAACAAACGAGGTCGTGGGCTAAAAGAGGGGACACACTGACCCCAACTCTAGAGTTGAGCTCTGAGTGGCAGAATAAAGAGGGACGTGGAGGCCCGTGGAGGCCTGTGGCCACCATCTTCCTTGGACAGCCAATAAGAGTGAGGTGGGGAGTAGCTCGACCAAGTTCACATAACCAGGGTGTTGGCGGACTCCTGAGTCCAACTGGATCCCTTGAAGCCAAGGCTGGTGCTTGGTCAGCTTCACTGGTGTGGCCTTCTCCTTCCAGTCAGCTCAGGGAGTGGTGGCTCTGACAATATGGGCCCAGTACCCAGAAGGCTCAGCTGCAATTTCAACAAGTGCCAGCTGCCCTTTTCTTTTCAATTTTCTCTTTCTTTGAGGTATCCCCCCCTTTTTTGACTTTTCATTCTGAGACAGGATCTCACCAAGCTGTCCAGATTGGGTTCAAACTTGTGATCCTCCTGCCTCAGCCTCCCAGAATGCTGGGATTACAGGAGTGTGCCACCACACTTGGTTTGTGCCCACTTTCTCAGAGTTTCTCCATCCTGATGCAGAGCCCAGGAGTAGGACCGGCCTGGCTGTTCCTGTCGCTCTCCAGACCAGGAGGGACACAGCCTAGCATGGGCCTCAGCTGTCTCCACCGCGGCAGCTGGGATGAACCCTGTGCCACTTCCGCTTTCTCTCCCAGCTCCCTTGGCACAGTGATAAACATCGAACGCTCATCGCCCATGCATTGCAATGTGCGTCCCGCGCCACAGTTCATCTCCACGACACAGTAACTCAGCTAGGGGGTAAGTTTCAGCACGGTGACATTTTCCTGATAGGGACACTGAGGCACTGAGAGGTTGGCTATCTTGCCTGCCTGTTAGAAGGAAGCAAAGTCATGATACCAAACGTTGACAGCCTGACCCCCAAAGCCACACCCCTGACCACTGTGCCCCCAGTCACCCCAAGTTCAGCTTCCTGGAAGGCAGTGAGTTTTCTCTGAGCCAGGTCCCTCCCTCCTTTCTGAGCTAATGTCGCTCAACATGTTTCACCAGTCAGTCCTTATCTGGGGCCCTGAGGGCTGGCGTGGCCTGTCAATCAGTACTCCCCTGCCCAATGGGCGGGCACTGTGCGCATGCTTGGCCAATAAGGTTCTTGAAGCTTCTGGTTCCGAGACAAGGAGCTGTTGAGTCATTCTCACTATGGTATCCTGGGAAACCACTTTCGGCTGGATTCTCTGGAATCCTTTATTTCTTCACTGTGTCTTTTCTTTTTTTTGTTTTTTGAGATAAAGTCTCACTATGCAGTTCAGGCTGGCCTTGAACTCACTTTGTAACCCAGGCTGGTTTTGAATTTTCAACCACCCTGATCCTCCTGCCCCAGCCTCCTGCATACTGGGACTACAGGACTGTGCCACCACTCCCAGCTCCCTCTTCCTTTTTTGTTTTACTTCCGTGTCCTCCCAATGAATGGTGATATTTTCTCCCTTGCTTGCTAGCCAGCGTTAGCTTCTACAACTCAAGAACTTGGTGGATGAAACCATTACAGAAATGATTTGCTTTTGTTTCCTATACAGTTCTTGCTTGATATCCATGAGGGACTGGTGCTGGGGCCTGGTGGATCCCCAAATCCGCAGATGTTCACTCAAGTCCCTCATGGAAAATGGCACAGTATTTACGTAGGACCTGTGCTTATTCTCCCATATCTTTTAAATCACCTGCAGATTATCTGTTTATCAGTATAGCCAGGTGTGGTGCTGTACGCCTGTAATCCCAGTACTCCGGAGGCTGAGGCAAGAGGATCCCTGTGAATTCAAGGCCAGCCTGGACTATGAAGTGAGTTCAAGGCCAGGCTGAACTGCATAGTGAAGCCTTGTCTCAAAAAGACCAAAAAAAATAAAAGTATATATATATATATATATATATATATATTGCCCAGTGCATTGTAAATGTATGATTGTAAATGCTATTTGATAATTGCCACATTGTACTGTTAAAAGAATAATGACAAAAGTCTATGAATATTCAATACAGACAACCCCCCCTGCCAAGTATTTGCATCCATGGTTGGAATCTGTGGATGTGAAACCCAGGGATTCGTAGGGCTGATGGTACTGTACATTAGTAGGTACCAAACATGTCCCCAGGCAGGCCTCTGCCACTCTTTAGCTGTTGTGATTTGGAGGAAGTGACTTTACCTCTCTGAGCATCGGATTCCTCATCTGAAAAATGATGACTCTCTTGCTGTCTAATTATAAGCCCACCATCTCAGGAAAAGGAAACTGTAGATGCAGAGAATTGAAAGTATGTATTTACGCAGTATGATCAAAAATGCAGTGAATGTTAAACATTTTTTAAAAACATTGCAGTGAAGGACACACTGCCATTAATCCTCCTCAAGATACTCTCTCTTGCTTTCCGCGCACTTACCCCACCTTTCTCCCCACTTACTGACACAGTTCTAGAAGTCCTCTTTTGTGTGCATCTTTGGTTGCCCCATCGTGGCTGCCTCCATATCCGCATTGATTCAAAATGTTTGCCTTCCGGATCATTTTGAGATCAGGGAGGAGCCAGAAGCCACACAGCAGCAGATCCAGATAATAAGGTAGATTTAAAAAAACACACCCTAGCGGTTTTACCTGCCTTGCTGTTGGATGGCACTCAGCAGCAGCATTCACTACTTGTTTCTGTTCTTTTTTCTTTTTGGTACCTGGGATTGAACTCACGACCTTGCACTTGCCAGGCAGGCGCTGTGCCGCTGAGCTAAATCCCAGGCCCTCACCACATGTTTCTGTCACACCTCATGCACTTGTTGGCAGTGGCAGTCATATGAATGGCCCCTATCTTCACCTTCCCCTGTGTCTGTGCCCTTTGCTGTGTCATTCCATGGTGCCCTCCTCACTGGGATAGGGAGGTACTTCCCTACTGTGACTCTGTGTCCCGATGTCAGCCATGTGCTTTGGCCAATGAGATGACTGATAGTGGAGGCCCAGGAGAGTCGTGATATGCCCAGGATATGCCCGCAAGTGGACATATCCAGGCCAGACCATTGCACCCAGGAGAAGCTGAGAGACACAAAAACAGAACCAACACCAACTGAGCCCAGTCTAGATCAACTGATCCTTCATAAGTCAGCTAAGCTGAGACCAGCAGAACTGGTCCAGACCACATTGGGTCGGCCAACTGACTGACCCATGGATGTGTGAGAAATGATTAATGATTATTTTAAGCCTCTGAGTTTTGGGATATTGCAATAATATTGCAATAATAACTAAGTGATAGATAAATTGATAGATAAATAGATAAATAGGAACCCAGAAGTGAGATACTATTATACCACAACTTAAAATATGCAGTGTTAGTGTTGGGGGCTGGCTGGCAGGAATGAGCAAACTATTAGAGGAGACTGGGAACAGTAGCAAGAATACGACTATTAGAGGCCGAAAAAAATGATAGTCCACATCACATGGTGCTGAGTCATTTGGTAAAATGTGTCTGTAGTCACTGAGGAAATACAAAGAATATAGGATGAACTCCTGGTTTTATTTGGAGGAAAACATTCACTGACTGTAGAGGCTGTTTGATAAGATACCATGGGAAAAGATGAGCTCAGAAAATAACAGTTCACTTTGCACGACGTGTTGGAAAGAAGATAGAAGAGCTGGAGCCTGTTCTGCTGACATGGCTTTTGGCACATGGTGTGGAATGGAACCAAAGGCAGAGAGAACCCACAGCTTTTAGAGGCAATGTTGGAAAACGGAGTTGAAAAATACTGAGATGTTCACATTGTAAAAATCTCTCTGGGTAGGCAGCACTCTGAAAAGATTGCTTGAAGGATGTATTTTGCCTTCAGAAGTAGCAAGGACAGTGTCAGAAAAGGAAGGAGACCTCTATAACTGGAGTAAGGGCCATGAAAAATGGCCCTTCAGTGGAGCTTGGGCTTATCAAAGAATATTACCTACCCTCTGTACCCAAGGGTACAGAACATTCTCCTAGCAGGACCAGTGGCTGTGGGGGGCTCCCCTTTCTTCCCCTGTTGGATGATAATGGTTACCATTACCATGGTTACCATGGATGCCCTGTTCCCAGTACCATCTATGTTGGATGCATGAGAGAGGAGCTACTTGTTCATAGGGCTCTGAATCAAGATGACTGCATCTGGACTGATAAGGACCATGAGAGGCAAGCTTTGGGCTTGATGCCATTCCTGGGTTTGCAGGAATTTTTTTTGAGGCTTTTGTTGTTGCTGTTGTTTGGTTTGTGGTGCTGAGGAATTGAACCCAGGGCCTCCTGCATACTAGACAAGTGCCGCACCGCTGAGCTATCCCCCCAGCCCTGATGTCTTGGAGTCTGTTATGAGAGTGAGTGAATTTTGCATGTGGGAAGGATCAGGATAACCAGTGTCAAGAGCATGGGGTGTGGTAGATGGATGGCATTAATGGACCCAAGTCTTCAGCCAACTGAGGAATGAGAAGGATATACTCCAGTTAGTCTTGTGATCCTCAGAGAACGATGAAAGTCATGGTCAGGAGTGCCATCCCCAAGCAGGCCAGCTGCAGAATTATGTGTGAGTCCATTCAAGGCCCACAGAACTGTTCAACCAACTCAGCTTAAATCGGCGGACCTCCAGCCAATCCACAGACACATGAAAAATAATACATGATTGTTGTTCAAGTCATAGGGTGGCCTTGCTACTAGCTTTAGCCAGTAGAATGCATCAGGAGTGATGTGGAGCCCATCCAGAGACTAAGCTGGGTGGCCTTGCACACTGCACTGCACTGGCCATCTCTGCCTGCCATCTCAGCCTGCATGGGCCTGGGCTGGCCTCTTGGAGGATAAGAACCCCCACCCCTGCCCCCATCCTACCCCAGGACACAGCCAAGTCAGGCCAACTGTCATAGCAGAGGCTCCAGACAGGTGAGACACCCCTGCCCACATCTGACCTGCCAGGGGACCACAGGCACAAGCACACAGGGAAACCAGTCAAGATCAGAACTGTCCTGCTGAAGAAAATGCAAGCTCGCAGGCTCCTGGATTTTGTGGTCTGACGTGCAGCCTTGCTGAGGCAGTGGATAAGGACTACAGATCTCAGTAAAGGTGGGGGGAAGGAAAGGCAAACGCTCAGAGGAGGAAAAGTGGGGTGCTCGGAGGTGAGTTCAAAGGGTGGGCGGTACTGAAGGTAACCTCTCAGGATTTGAGCCAGAAGGCCTGAGGCCTCCACATCTGGCTGGCTTGGCCAGGTGTTAGATAATGGACTAAATGAGGATTTGATTGCCTGGCCGACTGAGCACGAGGCTGCAGGTTGGATGTCTGCCAGATTCATTAACAAACAGGCTGGCCTGCTGGGATGTTTTCTCAGCCTGTTTTTTTCCTATTTGAAAGTGGCCAGGCCTTTGAAACTCCTATCAAAAGCTGCTTCCACGGGCCAGGTAGATCCTGGTAAGTTTCTCTTGTAGGACAGAGTTTTCTTGTTGTTGAGTGAGAACTTCCAGAAACTCCTGAATTCCGCATCTCAGCTCTGTGCACTGGTGCCATCCTGCCATCACATGCCCTCTGTGCCTCACTGCATCCGTGGCACTATGGAGCGGTCACACCTTCTGTCCTAGGTGTCATTTGGGGGTTTTTGGAGGCTGCAATGACTTATGAAGGTGATGCAGGGACAAGGGAGGCTAAGAGGCTCAGAGCCGCCCACTCCTCTGTGGATGTCACAACGCTGGAGCTGAAATAGACTCTGGAAACCCACTAGGCTGACTCCATTTTGTGAAACAGGGAGCTCTGCTTTGCCTCCCCCTTAGGCCTCCCTGCCACTGCTGGAACCAAGCTCCCCACCTCTTGGTGGGGGGATAGGATCACCCAAAGGGCAAACAGAGCCTGGCATCCCAGCAGGTGAGAACGGGGATCTCCTTTGTGCCTTCCAGGGCCCCTGGTGTCCTTCCACAGTTTTCCTCCTTTTCCTTCTTAAGTACCTACCCTGGCCACTTTGTCTTGGGGCCACTCTGGAGGTCTGAGAGTGTCCAGCCTGTGCACAGAGGAGGAGGAGGGCTGCTAAGGGGGTCCTAGATTCTTCGTTAAAGAGTCTCTTCTCTGCCAGTTCCCTCCTGGGAAAAGACAGAGGGACAGGGGGCTGGGGCGGAACCCAAGTTCCAGCACTGCCTTAATACCTGCTGGCCGAGGGATGAGAAATTCTCCCTGCCTGCGGTGTGCCATGTCCCTTCTGGAGATGTGTGTCTTCAAGGGGAAGCTGGCTATCCTTTGGGGTACCCACTGCACACCAGCTGCCTTTGGCTCTTCACATGTAAGAGCAGTCCCTGAAATTGAAGGGACCCGGAGAAGCTCGAGACCGTGCAGAACCCAGAGACCGGGTTGGTTCTGCAGCTGAAGCCCTCAAGCTGGTGCTGTGCATTCAGAGACTGTGAGGTCCCCAAGGTTGAGGTCCAGGCCCCAGCTCAGCTGCACAGCCTCCTGAGGTAGGAGCTGAGTGGGAGCCATGTTAGGTCAGAGGGCCTAGAGGGCCAGGGAAGCTGGGAGGGATACTCACAGGCTTCTGCTCCAAGCAGCACTCCAAAGGTGGTGGTGGTGGTGGTCCCTGGGCCTTTACTCAGTGGCTGGAGAGGGTAGGGAAATGTTCCCTGTGCCCCCAGGTGGGCTGTGTCTCAGCAGAACTTGGGGTCCTGGGGCTCAACTTGGAAGTGGCTTTGCAGGACATGTCTCCCTTGCTCAGCCAACCAGGTCCCCTATCCAGGGCTTTCCCATCAGGGTCCCCACCCAGCTTCTCCTGCTGCCTCTCAAGCCCAGACCAAAACCTCCTGCTCAGTCTCTGTCACTGGCTCACCCTCACCTGCCATCTGTGTGAGCTTGGAGTCAGGGTGATTTGAGTCAGGTCCTGGCTTCCTGGCATGTTACCTCTCTGTGCCTCAGTCTCTTTATCTGTAAACTGGAGATAAGGAGTGGGGCTACTTTACAGGGTTGGAGTGAGGATCTTCCCAGGATCTGGTATGGGTTCATTTCCACTGGCTCCCTCTGCCTCCCTCCTCCTGGGAAGAGTAAAAACTACAGACCAACTCCCACTCCCAGGCCCTTTGGAGGACCTTTCGGTGGGGGGCGGGGTGCTGGACGGCGTAGCACAGTGGCTTCCACAGCAAACCCAAGCCTAGTGTAGCTACAGAACACTGATCCCACCTTTTGAGACCTTGCTTATCTCAGATGTTCAGAGCGAGTCTAGAAATTGCAATTGCACGCTTTATTTTTGCAGGGACCCGGACCCCGCCCACCTCCTTCCCAGCAGCGGCTGTCTCCCTGGAGGGCTGGGCGGCTGCCTGTCTCCTCGGTTCTCTCCACGGATCTGCTTCCGCCGGGACACGAGGCCCAGCGCTGCCCCAGGAGGTGATGGAGTGGGCGTGTGGAATGCGGTCCCCGGGCTTCCTCAGGGAGCTCTCTGAGTTGGTACAGGCAGCGCCCGGCTGCTGCCAGTCCCCTGGTCTGTTGCCTGTTGCGGGATTGGGGGTAGCGGGGGGAGCAACCAGCCTCCCGGCTCAGTCTTCAGCCCCCTCTCCTTTTCCACCACTCCATCCCCAAACCTTTGACCCTCTTCGGGGGCAAAAACCTCTTGGGGCCACAAGCACCTCCCCCGAGCAGGGTCTGGAGTATCAAGCGGCACAGCCAATGACGGCAGAAGTAGAGCATTACATCACCACAGAAGGCTCCCATTGGTTGGAGTCCCAGCCTTGATAATGGCCTGTGGGTACCGCAGGCTTCTAAGGCTCTGGTGCCAGGTTTGCTGCCAAAGACCGCACGGGGCAGAGCCCTAGCCAGAATTGATTAAGGGTGAGGATGTCGCTGGGCGTCAGTTTCCTCAGCAATATCATCCTTCCTGTCTGCCACCACTTTAGGGAAACTTTCCAGGCCCACCCAGGCTGGGCGCTTAGGTGCTGCCAATGGCGTCCTGTGGCGCTTGCTCCTCCAACGGCCAGTCTGTCTGTCTAGCTGCACCTTCCCATCCCTGTAACCTGGCTGGAAGTGGACATTGCAATAATGGTTATATTAACTGTTTCCTAAATGGCAGGCCCTGGGCTCAGCCTCCTACTCGCTTCATTACTATCATATAGATCAGCTCCCACGAAGCTCTAAGGGTGTGGGGACACTGACATGGAGGCTAGGTAGGGAGGAGCCATGAGGACAGGGCCACAGAACTGGGGAGGAGGAAAGCCAGGATTGGCACCCAATGGGCTGCCCGGATGGCCCTTAATTTGATGCCACCAGAGTGAATAAGGAGCCCATTGACCCTCACCGTTGTGCCTGATTTCAGGAGCTGGTTGCTGGTGCAGGCTTTTCCCAATTAACAGCCTTCAGGAACCCTGGGTGCTGGTGGGGGGAAGCCATGGCTGGGATCTGAGCAGGCCTAGTGCAGTCCGGGGATGGCAGGAGGAATTCTAGCTCTCTGGCTACCCCAGGGATGGTGGTGTATAAACCACAGGGAGCTGGTTTCTGTCAGGTCGGTGGTGGCATTTGGTCCTAGCATGCATAACATTTTCCTTCTCTCCATTCTCTTCCAGCTCAAGCTGTGTGCAGGTCCTTCAATCTATGCCTTCTCTTTAGGTCTTGGCGTCTCCAGTCTCTGCACCAGGCAGGCTGGGGATGGAAACTGCCACACCCAGGAAAGCTGTGCAGCCCAGTGTTCACCGCCCCCCCCCATGCTTGCTGACGTGGAGGCTGTGCTGCACAGTTTAGGGCCCTGGGGCTGCTGTCTCTGTGGAACCAGGGAGAGGGAGCAGGTGTCTGAGTGCCCAGGAGGATTGGGACTTCAAACCTCAGGGAGATCTCCAGGGAGCAAAGCTTGGTGACTTAAGATGTACATATCTGAGTCACTCTGCACCCTCCTTCTTGGTGGGTGCTGCAGATGGCAGGGGAGATGTTCTGCTCCAATGGATGGTCTTGTGGAAGAGGGAGCTTGTTCAGGGTGGTACTGGTAGGCTCACTGAGGCTCCTACCAGAGTGGTAGACAAATTCCAGCTGTGTGTGAAGAAGAACTCGGCAGCAAATCAGATCAAGCTGTCTCGTGATGGTGAGCTCCCTGTCTCCAGAGGCATACAAGCAGAGCACTTTAACTCACATGGTTAAACTGACCTATATCAGATGCTGTGTTAAGTCCTGGTAGCACAGAGGAGAAGGAGAATGGTGAGGGAAGCCAGTGGGGAAATAGGCACTTCAGCACGTAACTGCAGTGTTGCGCGGGTGTCTGGGAGCACAGGCAGGGGATCCTGAAGGCTGCTCCAAGGATGAGGACAGTGTTTGCTGAGCCTTAGGGTGAACCGGAAGTTTGCCATGCAGACAGGGGCTGGGGAGAGGACTGGCATCCAGTCAACCCCCCATGCAGGCTGTTTTCTCAGTTATATACAAAAGGGCATGTTGTGGAAGAAATGTAAGTGGCAGTGGAGGATAGCACTGGGGACTTTACGAATGTTCCAAGGTGGCCAGAATTGATCCCTGCATAGAGAGGAACATTCCCCCAGCTCCATGGTGTTTTAGGAGGGTCCTAGATCTTCCCCTTCTTGACAGGCCTGTCTGTGAGACGTCATCTCTTCTTTCTCCTCCCCCTGCACAGCCAGCCCATCCTTCTCTATAAGCTGCTCCAAAAGGATGCAGATCTAAGGGGACTCTGGGAGCTGTGTATCCTAGCAACCTCACAACCTCAGAGGCTGACATCTGCAGGACTAGGCCCAGGCTCAAGATTCTTTTGAATTCGTCAGCCTCTCCTTAATGGCAAGCCTTCCCATGGGGATGTGGCAGTGAGGGAAGAGGAAAAGGTGGGCTCCGAGTGTAGCACAACCCTATTGCCGCTTAGGTCAAGCCTCTGCCAGGAATGAGGTGGGAGACTGCAGGGTGAGGTGCTTCACAGAATATGACACCCGCCTGTCACCTAGGCCAATTTATAACCATTTAGAATACAAAGGATCAGGGGCCGGGGATTTAGCTCAGTGGCTTAAGCGTCTGCCTGGCAAGCTCGAGGTCATGAGTTCGATCCCCGGTAGCAAAAAAAAAACCAACCAACCAACCAAACAAACAAAAAAGAATACAAAGGATCTAGAGAGTGATCATCAAAGACAGGTAACAGCATAAAAAGATAGGCCATTGGACATTCTGTTCCTTCAGTGGAAGATCATAACATGACCTGCCCCCCACAATCAAGCCTGAATCAGATCATGCCTCTAGATCAAACTGGAGTCAGGTCATGCCTCGAGGTGAATCTCCCAGGTGTAGGAACTGCAGAGGGCTGAGGGCAGGGGATCACATTTGACATGTTAATGTGTTTGAACTGCAATTCAGGGCCATGGACAGATTTTGTTCCAAAAAAAAAAAAAATCCACAGGTTTAATTAACAAAAGTTTGCCAAAAAAAAAAAGAAAAAACCATAAGGGAGCTTACAGATTAACAGAAGCTTAAGAGAAAAATCAATCAATTATAAACACAAGGATTTTTTAATGTTGGATTAGGATTTTTTTCCCTCCAATCAGATTTTATTGGTACATTTTAGATATACATAATGATCACATTCATCTAGAGAATTTGTATCTGTATATGATATAACTTGTTTCTTTCTCCCCCCCCCCGCCATTTGGTTTTATGCTTAAAAAGAGTCCTAACTGTTGATGAAATAATAAGCGATCTGGGATGTATGTTAGAATCATCCGTGCTGGAGAGGGGAGTGTAAAGAGTTGGAGAAAATGTGGCTTCTGTTCTGGCTGGATGACCATGGGCCATTTATATGAGTCACTGAATTGTTCAAAGTGACAGTTTCATATGGTGCCAACTTTGGTATATATGTATGACTTTTCTCATAATGAAATATTCTTTTTGAAATAATATACAAGGACTGAGGATACAGCTCAATGGCACAAGTGTCTGCCAGGCAAACACAAGGTTCTGAATTCAATTCCTGGTACCAAGAAAAAAAAATGAAATAATACACATCAGAGGTGATAAATATGCCAATTATCCTAATCTGCTCATCACTGATTATATACACATATTGAAATACTGCACTGTACCCATAAACATGGACAAGTACTATGTGTGAATTTATTATTATTATTATTATTATTATTTTTGGTTTCTTGAAACAAGATCTCACTATGTAGCCCCAACTGGCTTTGAACTTGTGACCCTCTGGCCTCAGTGCTGGGTTTACAGGTATGTGTCACCACTCCTGGGTATGATGTGTCAATTAAAAATACACACGTATTTTAAAAATCCTTTTAGCATTAAAAGAGAGGGCTGAGCCTTCTATTCCAGGAGTCTGTGCCCAAAGAAAAAGGTTCTCAAAGCTGGCACTAAAATCTATAGGGCTGTTATAAAAGAAAAGCCAAAAACAACTCTTGGAGACAGCTGTAACATGCACAGATTAAATCTATTACACTAATAATAATAGGGATACTAGGGAAAATGATAATAATTATAATTTACTGAGCACTGACAGAAACCCTCAGCAACTTGCTGGGATCTGTTTGAACTGGGGAAGATGGCTTTATTATTTTAGTTGCTCAGTGAAGAACAATAAAAGTTACAACCATCCAAACAAGCAGTAGACCTGGCATCGAGTGGAAATTCTTCTTCCTTGCTGCAAGAGGCACCCACGGTCACTCCTGGATCTTAAATTCTCCCTACAGGACATTGGCTAGAAGACCCTGTGGTCGACAGTGTTGCAGGAACCTGTATTTCTGATGACACTGAGGAGCCATACAAGGTCCCTGGACTGTCTATGTCTTTCTTCCTTCATGTTTGAGAGAAGCAAACCACTGTGGTATTTTTGTTTGCATACTGGAGATTAAATCCAGGACTTCCACACTGAGCTACATCCCCAGCCTTGTTATTTTTTGAGACAGTGTTATACTAAATTGCTAAATTGCTTAAACTGGATTCAAACTGCCTCAGCCTTCCAGAGTGCTGGGATTATAGGCTTATGGCACCATGCCTGGCTACACAGCCATCTTGAAGCCATTTTGTTATATGGAGCTGAACCGAGTGGTGGTGGTGGGGGTTGATATGAAAGTGTTCAACAATCAGAACAGCAAGGGCCCTGAGGCATCAGAGCAGACTCTGACCACAGCATTAGAGCAGCCAGAAAGACACCGGGGTGGTGGGGGTAGGGTGGGGTGGGGTGTTGGAACCACAGATTATTTACCAACCAGTACACAAGCATTTCAGTGTTTTAACAACTAGTTCAGCCATGTTAGTGCACACCAGCTGAAACCGGCTGAATAACAGCCCTGCCTCATCTTAGCTAATGCAATGAATAGTATTTGGAAATAGCTAAAAAGACAAGGAGATGGACGGCCTTCGGGGCCATGGCACTGCCTCCATGAAGGTGGGGGAGAGAAGCATGGTGAATTGATGAACAGAGAGCACTGTGGGTCCACTTGTACTGACGCCCACTTTCTCTAGGAACAGTGTGGGTAAGTAATAAGAGGGCGTGGAAAACATCAATGGAAATAATGGCCATGAGGTCAAAGGAGTCGGATTACAGAAGCCAGTGAGGGGCAGATTCAGAATGTCTTTGGATTTTTTGGCAATGACAAGCATTGGTGGAACTGGGTGAGGCGACCGCACGCCTGTAATCTGGGCCCTGTGGGAGGCTGAGGAGGATTGTAAATTTGATGCCAGCCTGGGTAATTTAGTAACTTAATGAGGCCCTGTCTCAAAAAAAAAAAAAAAAACAAAACTGAAAATAAAGAGTGCTGAGGATGTAGCTCAGGGCAAAGGCCCTGGGTTCAATCCTTAGTACTGGGGAAATTAAAGGAGCATGGGTGTGGACAGGGCAAGAAACGAGATAAACGTGAGGAATCTTGGCATTACAGTGCAGGTGATGCTTAGCTACTCTTGCAGCATATTAATCTCTGTGAGTTAAAGAAGTCCTAAGTCCACCCAGATTCAAAGGCGAGCAGGCAGCAGGGGCATCTCTCAATGGGAGCAATGTTAAGGTCATACGGCAGGGAAGCATGTGAAATGGGGGACTCTGCTGTAGTCACCATAAGAAACCACAACTGCTGGTGAGAAGCCCTAGGTGATGGACAGGTATCCTCCTTTTTCTGAGCTGTTCCAGCCTGCTCCAAAGTATTAGGAGGCTCTTACTGTCTTCCAACTCGATATGCAATGTGTACCTAAATTATTTATGGAAGCCAACTATATCTTTGGTGGAAAATGTCCAAGAAAAAGCTGAAGCACTGAAGTAATTAGCTAATGTAATTGAAACAAAGAGAATGGTTCAGACTCTAAATATGACTCAAAAAATGAGGTAACATGGATATTTCAGTGGGAGGTGGTATAATCCTTATTACTCTCCAAAATTACTGGCTTTCTGAGTCACTCATTTAGCAAAATTTCCTGAGTGTCCACTAGGTGCCAAGCAGTATGCTTGGTACGGGTTGAATCTGAGACTAAACTAATTTTGGCCGCAAGCTGCTTAAATATAGAAAAGAAGGTGACCAGAAAGGATAGTCTAGGGTGGACTAGTGCTAGTGCTAAGCGTTCTGCTGGAAGAACCTGGGAGGGGTTGATCTCAAAAAAAAGACCCTGGAGAAGAGTTTTGAAGGAGTGCAAGGGCCTTCTGGGTCACCCTGAAAGTGTCCTGAGGTTGGATCTTGTGATCATTACTAGGTCTGTTACCTGGGCCCAGATGTTAAATATATATGAGGGCTAGGGATTTAGCTCAGTGGCTTAAGCACCTTCCTTGCAAGCACGAGGTCATGAGTTCGATCCCCAGTACAAAATATATATATATATATATACATGTGATACAGTTGTCCCTTGGTGTCCATGGAGGTTGGTTCCAGGACACCCTCCCTCCCGCTGGTGGTACCACAATCTGTGGGTGTTTAAGGCCTTATAAATGCCATAGTACTCATCCTTCGCCTACATGCAACCTCCTGTGTACTTTCAATCATCTCTAGATTACTTAAAATAGTTAATATAATGGAAGACTTTGTAAACAATTGTCATGCTGCATTGTTCAGGGAATAATAACTTTAAAAAAAGAGAGAAGGTCTGTACACATTCACTACAGATGCAATTTTTTTTCTAGATAATTTCAATTCATGGTTGGCTGAATCTGAAGGTGCCAATTATATAGCAACATAGGACCAAGGAGGGTAGGGGCAAACAGCCCGTCAAATCTCAGAAGCTCAGAGGCAATCGTCTAATCCATATTCAGGACAATTTAGGTCCATCCACATTTTAAATTATCTCTCGGATCCACTGTTTGAATGAAGTGCACCAGATGATCACATTTTCAGCACTGTTTTGTGTCTTAAAAGGAAAAGCAACCATCCAGAGATAAGTTTATGGAGAATTTTTACACATACACTTTAACCTAATTTTCCTGACAACCTTGTAAGGAAATTCATCCTCATTTTTTCCATGAGGCTCAGAAGTATCAAGTGACTTGTTCAAGGTCACACAATCAAAATCAGAGGTGGGACTGGAGCTTAGTTCTTCTGACATGACTTACGTTCTGTCCTGGATAACTGATTTCTGTGCAACAGCTGGTGATCAATTTGGGTTAACATTTTCAGAGAAGGAGGACATAAGACTTTTATCATTTAGCGTCCCAAGGTTATGCTGGGCTTTGATATCTGCTGCTAGAAGGAGGAAATGAGAGTGTGGAGCAAGATTTTCCTGGCCAAGTTGGGATACAACATACATCACCTCTTTTTATTGTGCCCAGTCATGTGATCCCATCTCAGCATCAGGGTAGCTGGGAAATAGAACACTCAATATCCAGAGGCTTCCATGTCTACTAAGAAAGAGGCACATAAGGTCTGGAGCTCCCCTGGACATCTCTACTGACACTTATGAGCACTTATGTAATCTACCAGCAGCATTCTAAGCGTCTTCACAATACAACCCTATTTGGAGGTTGTACCATGAGATCTTGCTATGGTTTAAATGTTTGTCTCCTCTAAAACTCAGCTGAAATTTGGTTGCATTTATGTTAGGAAGGGGGATCTTTAAAAGATGTTTAGGTCATAAGCCACCCCCCCACCTCTGCTTCCTCTCACTGTGTGGTGCCTTCTACCATGTAATGATGTACCAGGAAGATCCCTGCTGTGTGTGGACTCCTTGGTTGTGGACTTCCCAACCTTCAGAACTATGAGCCAGTGTATCTCTATTCATCGTAATTGCCCATCCTGTGGAGTTCTATTACAGCAGCACAGAGTGACGAAGACTGTCCCATTTTAGGACAAGGAACCTAAGGCACATAGAGGGGCTGAGTGACTGGGACTCAGACTGAGATCCTTGCTCTGGACTTGGATCCTGGCTGTGCCCATCCTGTACGTGGCTGATTCCTCTCTGGCTCCTACTGTCCATCTGGGTCATGCATGCCTTTTTATATCATGGGGTATCCTCTTCCCCCAGCCCATCCCCTCCCACCCACACTGCAGCACATGATCTTAACAAAGGCCCAGTGTGGCCCTGTGCCTGATCTTCTTACCCTGAGAACAGAGTCGAGGCCCTTTTCCTTGGTATCCTAGGTAAATTCCTTTTGGTCCCAACCGTGTTGCCACTATCCTCTTTCATTAAACAGTGTGCTCCAAGTATTCTAGCTTCAGCCCCTCTGAGCCCCTCCCTTGGTCACCAGCCTCACCTACAACCCCGGTGTGAATGTGTGTCTTCGCAGGACTGTTCCTTTCTTTCTGCCATATCCTTCCCTTCTTGAATTTGCCAAATTCCTAGTTCCTCTGGGTGAGGCTCAGAAGCCACCCACCCTGTTCCTCCCTTCTGGCTTCCCCAAGCAGGCTGGTCCTTCCCTCCCCTGTGTTCCTAGAGTCTGTACCCAGACCTCGCCTGTCCCCACACTGCTGCCGTGCTGGTGGCTCCCAGACCAGGAGTGACCTAATGGCAGGCTAGGATCACATCCAACGTCATGTCTAGGGGACCTACATAGGGGCTGGGCCTTCGAGCTGCTGTGCCAGGAGGAGCCTGGGATCCGTATCTGTTCCCGGGCCCACTTTAGCTCAGGCCTCCCTGGGAAGTGAGGACCATGTCTAGTCCATGGCTTTGAACCCTGGAAACCATATAAGTAATATTGATGGCCAAGCATCATGCCAGGTATTCTAACTCCATTGCTGCCAGGCAATTCTACAGCCGGGGGTGAGCAGCAGGCCAGGTCCTCCTCCTATTTTGATATACAGAGTCCCTGAGTTGTGAGGAGGAGGCCCAAGGCCCTGCAGCCCAGCAAGGGAGGTGTGCGGGGAAAAGGAAGGCAGTGAGGCTGAGAGGTGCTGGGGTCTCAGAGCAGCCATGGCTACATGGACAGGGTGCAGTGACATGGCGCACAGACAGCAGGCAGTGGTAGAGGTGTTTGTGTGCTTGCTATTGGGCCCAAATTCTCTGGTCCTGCAGATCATGATAACTGGTGCTTACCACAGGCACTGTTCTAGTATGTTCTTTCAGTAAAATCATTTAGTGCCCCTCTATTTCTTTAAATGAGGAAATAGAGGCATGAAAAGATTAAAAAACTCCCCCAAGGTCATTCATCTGGGAAATGACAAAGCCAGAAAATGGGCCCAGGCAGTCTGGCTCCAGGCTCTGCATGTTTTATCCCTTTGCCATAATGCTACTCTGGCTTTCTAGTCAATGGATATTTATTTATTGGTTCATTCATCAATATTTAATGAACCCCTCTCCTGAGCCAGTCTTGAAGTTGGGCACTGGAAATACAAGGACAGACCCAAAAGCAGACTCTGAAGATGGACTTGGAGGGCTTTGTCCCTGAAGTCCCCTAGGCTTGTTGTGCGTGCCCCACGGGGCACACCAGGCCCTCCATGAGGTCCATTCTATGAAGCAGCTGCTAACATCTGGGTCCCAGCCTGAGTGTGTGCTCTCCTGGGTGGGGGTGGGGTGGTAACAGCCATCCACAGGGCTCTGGGCACCAGCAGGCAGAGCAGCCCTTGGCCCTGCCCCTGTCCACTCTCATCCTCCTTCCATTTCCTTGCCACCCTCTCGGGGTTTCAGTCCTCATCAGTCCCCTGTGCCCGGTCCAGACTCTGAAGCTCATTGTCATACCCCCCATGGAGCACATAGCTTGTCTTTTACAAAATCAATCCCATTCTATTATTTACTAATTGCTTAGTTATTATTTTGATGGATGAGACAGGCACCTGGCCCTCTGGCTCCTGTAAAATAAATTGATTTTCAGCCCACACCACTGGATAAATAATAGATCCTTGTGTTGGAGAGCTCAGGCAGTACATCACAACACCATGTTCCCTGTGTCCCTTTTCCCTGGGACTGACCCCTTCACCTTACTCCAAGGGCTCTTACAGGGTGGCTGCTCCATCTGACAGTCTCTTTGGCTGAGGACAGACCTCCTCTTTGCTATGGGGGGTGATGGCCTGAGCACCAGGTGGTGGTGGCAATGTGAAGGGGAGATTGGGTCAGGAACAGAATTATCCAAGCCAGAGGGACACAGACAAAGCAAGGAATGCTTATCCAAGGCCCGGGCTGTGCTGTGCCAGCCCTTTTCTTACTGGGTCACATGTCTGTTGTTGTCTCTGCCTCTGCCCTCAGGCTGGGGGCTCCAGCATAGTCTGATTTTTATTTATCTTTGTCACCCCAGGAGCCAGTGTAGGGCTTGATGGAGTAGATGATGTCATATGCAACTCACAAGATGAGAGAGCCCATGGGTTATAATTCTTGCAGCTGTACCAAGCCTGACATCTATCTTTCAACCTCCTACCCATGTGATACTTTGACTCTTGCTCCCAACAAGCCACACTGGTGACACACACTTCCTGTGCTAGGTTGAGCTCTGGCATGTTGTTTATTCATCGTCAGTATTTCCACCTGATGAGATCCTATGGGATTTTGCAGTTTATGTCACGAACTCTTAGGGACCATTTACTACAAGCCAAGTACTGTTTTAAGTGTTTACTCATTGAGTTCTCATAATGGCCCTGTCTATGAAATAAGTGTGGTCATTATCTGTAGCTTATAGAAAGTCAAAGTGCAGAAATGTTAAGTTAACCTGCTTAAACTTGTAAAGAGCTGGGATTCAAACCCAGGCAGCTAATCCTTAGCTAAGCTGCCCCTCCTGAGTTCATTTCCAACCGTCCTTCTCTTTCCTGGCTGCTGTGTGCCTGCCTTGAGTATCACAAAGTAATCACCATCCTTTTTGATCATGCACCCCACCAATTAACATTTCTGAGCTCAGTGCTCCCCAGTACTTGTTTGTTTAAGGACCTTTAAATTATTTGCAATCACTGCAATCAGGAATTACTATCTCAGGCCTTGCTGTACACTTAGTGCAATGATGGAAATAAACCCACCTTTCAGATAGTCTCCTAAGAACTTCAGATTTGGGGAGGGGATCTGCTTGCAGATTTGCTGTCAGTTTTATCTCATAGTGTGGCTGTAAATCTGGGCTGTCCTTGGGAGAGGACGGTCAGCTCTGTCATTTGCTTTTTCTCTCCTGGGCTCACACAATTAACACTATCATCAGCTCATAGATTCTTTGCAGGATCTTTGGAAGCCATCTGTCCACTTGGTGGGCATTGATTTAATAAAAAAAGCAGAAAGTTGGCAAACACAGTTGCCGAAGCAAACGTGGGCTGTTGTATAACACAACATGTGGGGGCTGTCAAGCACCCCCATACTGTGGCCACCCGACCCAGGACAACCTCAACGTCAACTGGTAAATTGTTAGTAAAACATTCTCCATTTTTACATAAAAGCACGAATAAAAATTCAAATTTTGTCTTCCTGCATGCAAATGAATCAGCATTCCCTAGGGGATACACTCCATCACTTATAGTCTATTTCCTGGCTCCTCTAATGTTTATTAGCACATCTTCTACAGCAGCTCTTCTCCAGATTCAGCCATTTTCACACAGAATAAACCTTTGGGTAACCAAATAAACATTTTAAGAAATCCATGGAAAATTATTTGATTACATAAATACATGTTTAGGAACACAAATAGTTCTCTAAAATGCTTTTATACGTGATACTAAGTTCAAAATAGGTGATTCATGGTTAGTATTCCACATGGTAGAAAATCTTAAGCTTGATTTTAACAGAACAAGTAAACAAATACTCTGAAGGGCTTATAATTCCTTTAAAACACTCCCTACCCCGCTGTTGCTTATTGGATCATTTACAAAGTAACAGATGTAGGTCTTGGTGAGCTTGAAGACTTGAGTGATCATGGGCTGAAGTGATCCCATGATTAATGGGACCAGCTGGATGTGTGTCCCTCAAATAAACATGATAAACAGAGAGGTCTAACAGGCGAAGCGCTGAAGTCTCAGAGAAATTAGCCCACAGATAGTTAATGGTGGAGCTGGATTTAGAAAGCAGGTCTTCTGATAGCTGGTATAGCGTATTGAACAGACTCTTTATTCTTAAAATATTGGGGGAGGCTATTTGACACAATGATGCCGAATAAGAAATAACACCTAACCTTAATAACAGCAATTATTTATGATCATATTCGTGGTATGCAGGTCAAGTGCACCTCAGCTGTAACTAGGTTGATTTCTAGAATCTCGGGGCTGAGCACCAGGCCCCAGCGTACTTGTTGAATTCTTGTCTTCCGTTATCACTAGTCAGGCCACGTGGTCTGCTCTACCTGTCTCAGCCTAGGGCTCATAACGGAGGGGAATGTTCTCTACGATGACAACCAGGATACAACAGGGCAAGCCCAGTTAAGCAAAGGCATCTCAAGTTTTCACTTTCTGATCACTAATATTCCAGTGTCTCTTGGGCAGGTCCCAGAGGCAAGTCCAAAGTCAGGGGATGAGGAAGTACATTCCACTCACCACGGGACTATCATAAGAGTGGGAACAAAATGCTTTCTCCATCATCAGAAGCAAGGGTTTGAGTTCCTAGGGCCAGATCCCAGTGGTTCAGTGGTCCTGGGTCTGTGGTTGCCTTTTGTCGGGTGAAAAATTGCACTTCTGCTCCTTCTGAGTCCTTTTTGTATGAAATTTTTTATTATGAATGTGTTCAAACTCCATGAGTAGTAGAGAGAGTAGGATTGTACAATGAACTCCTATAATTCCATTTCTTAGATTTAACATTTTTGCTTTATCTATTGGTAACTAGTAACTATAATACCATTGTCATCCCAATATTGACATTTAATTGCTTAATAGCTAGTATTAATTTCCCCACTGTCTCCACAAAGCTCTTTTACAGTTGTTCATTTGAATTGGTATCCAAACAAGGTCCACACACTGCTTTCGGCTTGTTTCTTAAGACTCCATCTATAATTCTTCCCCTCTAAAAAATGCCATTTAATAGTTACAAACATATAGACATTCACTCTATGGAGGTTCTCACATCCTGGTTTGGCTGACTGTGTCTTTGTAGTGCTATTATCATGTTCCTCTGTCCTCCATTTTCTTGTAAAATTGGATCGAAAGGCTTACGTAGACTCAGACTGGGTATTTTGGGGGAAGAAAGGCATCATGGGTAATGCTGTAGACATGAGCTCACACTAGAAGGAATAATACCAAGCTGCCTCACTGTTAGGTATGACTGATCAATAGGTAGGCGGGACCAGTTTGACCTAGTTCTCTGTGAGGGCTTTCCCACATTTTTTTTTTTTGTAGTTGTTGAATAACTAGATCCAGTCTATCATCAGATGTTGCGAAGGTGATCATCCATGTATCCACAAATGTACTCATTTCTTCTGTTTTTATTGGCTCTCATTGTTCCATGAAGGGGAACTTTTTCACATGAACTCTCTGGTCATCCTGTGATTTTGTATAGCAAGAGCATGATAAATGCTTTTCCCTTGAAATATGGCCAGTAAGAATTTTTTTTTCCAAAAAAAGGTATTATGACTAAAAGATTTTAAAGCTATCTGAAGTGTTTCAATACGTTTCAGTCATTATTCTTCTTGACAAATGTCTCCATCTTTGGCCTATGGGAGCACATTCAAGTTGCTTCTTGTGTCCTTTTGATGTGATCCTGGTTAATCTCTGATTGCTTTCTCACTTTCAAGCACAAAATGATTCGTGCTCATCCTGTACATTTTCTGCTCCATTTTCTGTTAGAATCAGTCATTTCCCCAGTGAGCCCTGGGTTTTTATTGTGGGAAATGGTACTTAGAGATCACAAGCTAGACAATAAATGTGTTTATTGCTATCGAGGTATTATTGCTTCCAAGACTTTTCAATGCATGATGTTAAGGGAAAAAAAGCCCTGAACTATATCACATTCCAATTCAAATAGAGAGTACAGGGTAAAATTTTAACTTTTAAAAAATTTTTCACTTTTTAACTTTGTATTTCTTTTTCTTATGTCTTTGAATGTGTACTCTCTTGCTCACATGCGCGCGCACGCACACACACACACACACACACACACAATCTATCTCATCCATCTATCCACAGATACATTCACATATAAAAAGTTTCAAAAATCATACCAACACTGTTACACAACAATAGTTGCTTTGGGTGGTTTTTTTTTTTTCTGTAGAATACACAGTCAAAGTAGTGTGTTTTAGACGAACTTGAAACCATTTTTTAACCAGATGGTTATATTGGCAAGTTGGTGTAAGCAGATGAGGTAGAATTAGGTTCTTTTTTTTTTTTCAGTTCAGTGTGTGCATTTTTTTTTCCAGCACTGGGGTTTGATCTCAGAGCCACATCCCCAGACCTTTTAAAAACTTTTATTGAGACAGAGGCTCGCTATGTTGCCCAGGCGAGCCTTGAGCTGTGATCCTCCTACCTCAGCCTCCGGAGTAGCTGGGATTATAGGAATGTGCTACCATGACTGATTCAAATATGATTTGTGAGATCTTTAGAGATTCTTAGATTTTTTTTAAAATTTACTTGATCCCAAGCCAAACCTATTAATCAAGGCACTTTCAGAGAGTTCTATATTCAGCTATGTTTACCTACTTTGTTTTTATTAGTTTTGGAATTTCATCAATTATTTCTTTTTGAAAATAAAAGGAAATACATATGTGTGTATGTGTATTTCCGCCATTCTACAAAAATAATGAACTATGTACCTACTTTGACAGCCTATTTTTTTAAACAATATGTGTTGGAAATTCTTTCATAGTCTGCAGAGTTCTCACCCTAACCCAGCTGCATAACGCTCCATTACTAAATGTACATTGTCTACCCAAATGATTCTTTTTTTTCCCATATTGGGAATTAAACCCAGGGCCTTCACACTGAGATACAGTGCTAGCTCCCTCCCAAACTTCTGTTTTTAAGGCCAGGTCTCACCAAATCGCCCATGCTGGGATCAAACTCATAATCTTCTTCTATGCCTCAGCCTCCAAGAATGAGTGGTGTATAACATACTTGTATCTTGTCTGTGCTCTGGATGAAGACTGATGTCTGCATAATGTCTGAGAAAAGGTTGGCAGTAATACTCATCACCTCTTCTAACTTGAAACCACAAAGCAGACTGTTGGCCTAGTTACAACTTGGGGTCACTGCTGGGGACAGCTCTTAGCAAAAGCCTTTGCGTTTGCATTGTAACAAACAATGTAGGGTGGGTTTCATGGGCCCTCTGCTCCCTGCTATATTAAGCTCTAGTCTTGCCTCTCACTAAAAGCAATTCTGTGGTACTTGACATACCGTCTCCCTTCTCGCTAGACAGCTGTGATCTGGGGAAAGAGGAGACCATTCCTGACCTGGGGTGGGCTTAGGGAAGCTGAGCTGCAGGAAATGGGTCTGGGAGACAACTCTAGAGTTCCTCTGGGGATTTATGCGGAGGTCACATCAGCAGACCTCCAGCTTGCCCATGGCCCAGCCTCAGCTCTGCCAGCCCTGGGCAGCTCAGCCAGAAGAACCAAGAGGCTTCTAGCTCCCCACAGGCAGGATTTCTAGACTTCCCCAGGCCCTATATTTTAAAGTGATTCTGAGTCTCACCTTACCCTACAAAATTAAATTATCAAGCACAATGAAAACCATACTATACTGAAATGCCATCTTCCAACTGAATTCTGATTTTTAGTGATTATTCTCTGACAGTGCTTTTTTTGTGGAGGAGACAGGAAGTCTTGCAAGCCACTGTGTATGTGTGTTGCAGGGGGTGGGGTGGGGTGGGGTGGGGTGAGGTGCAAAGGGCTTGGAGATAGGGGCAGACAGGAGCAGAGGCTGAGCTGGGAGGAAAGCGTGCAGGGAGAGGCCTGTGGAAAATACCACTTGTGTCACCCCTGGACTCTAGGCAAGGCAGAGATGTGGAGCAAGCCCAAGCATTTCCTGGTGCAGTGGCTTGGTGGGATGGGAAGTAGAGAGCTCAGTGCTAAGGAACAAGGGGCCCTGGCTGGCCTTGGTGTCTTTCTTCCTGTGTTCCAATAGTGGCAGTAAAGCAGAATAGTTACAAAAACCCAAAAACAAACAAACAAAAAAACCCCACTTGCTTTAGAGCCAGATTGTCCAGCTCCGGATCTGGGCTCCATCATGCACTGGCTGTGTGACCAAATTTGGAGGGACCAAGGTCACCTGGTCTCACACCCTGATTTTATAGAGGACAGCCCCAGGAGGCAGAGTTGGGTCCTGAACTGAAACTTTTTTTCTTCTTAGTTTTATTAGCATATGTCTGTGATACATAATAACTACATTTGTTTTGGGGAATTAGTACCTATATATCCCACCTGAATACTACATCCAGTGCATAATTATAACTATCAGGCATTAACAACACCCCCACCCCCAATTCTCCATTTAACCATTTGTCCCCTCAACCATCCATCATTCATTCATTCACATATTCACTAATTCTCTACTTATTCTCTCATATAATCCATTCTATATATCAATGAATTACTGTCCACCCACCCATCCATCTCCCTTTCTAGCTATTCCTTATCCATTTATTTACCTACCATCCTATCCATTGTCCATATATCCACTTATCTATCCACATGTTTTTTCATCCAATCACACCACCACACCCATCAATTTAGAAGGAACAACTGTTGGATACATAATCACAGTATTTGCTATATGGTGTGAGAATCTACAATTATTACTTTTCAACCTTTTTAAAAAAATTCAAATCTAAATTTTACTGAGTTCCTCTTAAGCTCACAGTGTTATGCTAAGCACTTTTGGGTAGGGTAAGTATTCAGGAAAAATAAACCATAAAATATTTCCTCCTAAAGAAATATGACAACGGACTGCAATTCAAGACCATGGATTGGATCCTGGATTATAAAAATTAAAAATGACATCATTGGGACAATTGAAGACATTTTAATATGGTCTGTGAAACAGAAAATAGCATTACTGGTGGACTATTTTAATTTCTTGATTGTGATAACTGTACTATGATTATATAAGAGAATGTTCTTTTTCTTAGGAAATTCCCACAGAAGTATTCAGGGGTAAAAAGGAGCGATATCTTCAACTTACTTGCCAATGACTTCAGAAAAAATTTACATATATTAAATATATGATGCATCTATAATATGGATTCAGAGAGAGGGTAAATGGGACATAAAACAAGCAACTGGTAAATGTGGGCCAAGGATATAAGGTAGCTCCCTGTATTAGTGCAAATTTTCTGTCTGTTTGAAATTATATAAGGTAAAAAGTCATCCTCCCAATCCACAGTACCTTTCTCTTAGAGTTTACTGTTTCACTTAATGTTATTGTGAGGACTGAATCCTGGAGAGATTGCCTAAATCATGCTGATGAAAACTGGCAGAACTGAGAATTAAATGACTACAAAGACCCCTCATGGCGCCCCGCCTCAGGAAAGACCACGTTCTGAGGACCCATCAGAAAGACTGGAGGTGGAGGTGGCTAGGAGGAGGTGGCCTTGAATGCCAGGCCCAAGAGCCCAGACTCTCCCATAGTGCCCAAGAAGCGTGCCAGCCTGGATGGGCCCTGGCAGAAATAGGGCCTTCAGAAGAGGAGCCAGGCCTTTCCAGTCTCATGGGGCCACCCCTCAGAGGGGGGCAGCAGGGGCCCCTTCGTCTAAGCGACTCTTCTCAGAGGTGGGAGCAGCTTCCTTCTCTGCGGCACCGGCACATTGAAATTCAGGGAGAAGGATTTGTGGCTCTGCGTGGGCAGGCTCCAATTGTGGACTTGCCAGCTGCAGCTTCCTGTTCTCTCCTGACACAGGATGGGGGAGGCAGCCCCCTCCATGCAGACTGGATGATTACCGAGCGCACCAGCTGCTTATCGACTCCAGCCCCCTCTGCTTGGAGGCTTGGGCTGCAGCCTCGCCCACTGGCCAGCAGGACCTCAGGCGGGGCCCTCCTGGATGACAGAGGGGCTGAGCGAGACAAGGCCAAGGTCTGGAGGAGGGCTCAAGGCCAGGATGTAGGCAGCAGTAAACGCCGAGCAGAGTCCCGTGGTATTCAGCAGAGTAGATATGGGATTGGCCTGACTGGTCCAGGGCTCTGCTTCTGTCCCTGGAGGCAGACTGTGGCGAGGCACCACAGAATGGAAGAGGCCTGGGTCTCTGAAGGTCAGTGTGGAGGACAGCTTGACCCTCACCCTTACTATCCACCCAGGACCACTGTGAGCAAGTCAGACCCTTCTGTTGCAGTGATCTGTGACATGCCTGGACCACAGCATTTACTTCTTTTAATATCTGAACCATCAAGGTGTCATATAAAGAGAACCCTTCTCCTGACTCTACCACTGGTTTCTCTGCCACTGTGGACCGTCACCTCCTTGGCCTCATTTCCCCATCTATGAGAAAAGAGGAGTACTTAGGTGATTTGCAAAGTTCCTTCTGTTCTGTGGTTCAGTTTTCTAAAAGATTACCAGCAATCCTGGAGGCTAGAAGCCCAGCCAGACATTTAACAAAATGTCCCAGGATGCCCTAACTTATGAGAGTAAAGTGGACCCAGTTGCGGTGAACAGGCCTGTAATCCCAGCATGTGGGAGGGAGGCTAAGACCAGAAACTTGCAAGTTGGGGCCTGGCAAGGCAATTTAGTGAGATTTAGTGTCAAGTTAAAAAGTCTGGGGATGATGCTTGGTATAATGGCTCTGGGTTCAATCCCCAGAACTGAGAGGAGAAAAAGGTAAAATGGAGCCTTGCAGATTGTAGGTAGGTTAATGTGACTAAGAAGCATTTACTAGTAGGTTAATTACAACCTGGCATGGAGGTCTCCATGGGGCTCTTTCAAACTTGACAGCTGGGTGAATGCTCAGAAAAGAAGAATAAACACATGGAAAGCACAAAGCTGGGCAGACTAACTCATAGATGGACTAAGGAGTCAACTACAATGCAAGAGACTGGGACAAAAGCAACAAAAGGAAACCAAATGAAGACAAATAATAAGTCCTGCAAAATTCAAGGCCTGGAAGAGCTCGTGTTACAGGTAAAAAGGACCTGGACATTTTGTTGACCCCCTGCTCCCATTCTCTGGGAGCAATACTGGGTCCCAATACTGAACCCTGGCTGCTCAGACCTTACAGCATCTGACACTGCAGAGAGTTATACACAGGGCCCAAGAAGGGCAGGGAAGGTATCCATTCTAAACAGTCATCCCTGGGCTCTCCTGTTCCATGTAGGAGAACACTGATGCTTTAGAACAAGGGTCATACAACTTTTCCATAAAGGGCCAGGTGTAAATACAAGGAACAATCAAATTACATATTTAAATTTTAAATATTTTATGATAGTAAAAGACACATTACCATTAACTCCCTCAGACTACTCTCTCTTGCTTCGAAGACGTTTATCCTCTCATTCTTCCCATTCTCTGAAGCAATTCTGAAAGTCCTCTTTCATGAGTGTCTCTGCAGCTGAGTGCTATCCAACTGAAAGGCCATTTTGTGAAAACATTACAGTGCATCCCTGTTCATCTTATTCACTGGATCTGTGACTTCCGGCTCTTCTTCAAAGTCAAAATGACCATGAAAGGAAATGTTTTGAATCAAATTCAAGACATCGAGGCATCCCTGACAGTGCATCTAACATGCACGAAAGAGGATTTCCAGAACTGCTTCGGAAAGCAGCAAGGATGGTGTTCAAAGCGAGGGGGAATATTTAGAAGGAGATTAATGGTGATGAGTCATAATTTGAAAAATTTAAATATTCACCATATATTTCAATAATGCTCTCATATTTAAAACTTTTGTGGATCCCACAAATGCAGCCACCAACAATAGCAAACATATAGGTGCGATTGTGTTTCAATGAAACTTTATTTACAAAAACAGGTGGTGGACCACATTTGTGGCTCTTAGGCTGTAGTTTGTCTTTCCTACTTTAGAAAAAGGATGACAGACAATAAATGACGGTTCTGGTGAGGGTTCTGAGGTTGAGACTTGTGTGGAGGTCACAGGTTTAGGTGGGCTTGGTGGGGTTAGACGTGTCCACTCCGTGTCTCATGGGGAAGCCATATGAGGGGAAGTTACCAGGAGGCTGACTTTTATTTATGTCAAGCATGACCCCATAAAACACTGAAAGGGTGGTTCTGTGGCTCCAGAGATTGTGGGTAGAGGAACTGGGGTGGGTGTTCTCTGATGCCCAGTCCTGCTCTGGAGTGAGAGGCCCTCTGCCACCATGGCCACCCTGTTTTCCCATCCTCCCTTTGCCAGTTCATCTGCCCACACATTGCGGTAAGGATGATATGTGGGCTGCAGCTTCCTTCCCTTTGATTGTGAGGCTCTAGGAGCAGGGGACACACAGGGAGGGCTGGCTGGCTGAGAGACCATGTTGATCCCGTGAGGGCTGGGAAAGCCTGTGGCTGCAGATATGCACCTCCACGTGGGTGACAGAAAGCTGGCTCCCCACATGGGATACTCACATGCTCTCAGAGCATTGTGTTTTAGGGTCCTCCCCTGACCAAAGTGGAAGGAGGGGTCAGGTGAACATCAGCTCTAGTCCTTTCCAGCCTGGGCGTCTTGGCCCCGGGGAGCAGCTGCCAATGACTGCAGGTGGGAGCACAAAAACCTTAGGCACTTTTTCCTGGCCCCCGGATGTGGGACCTCCAGGTTTCTAGGGGCAATATTCTGGATGCCATCACCTTAGCTCTGTAAAGTCATGTCTAAGCTTAAAACAGGTTATGACTCAAACACTTTTGCTATAAACTCAAGAAATGGGGTGCTGGTCACTGGGCTTTGGCAGCAAGTAACAGACACTCCAATTTAACTTGGCCCTATGGCAGCAGAGGAGCAACCAAATAATCACCAGGGCATACTGTACGAGTTCAGGTTACTGATGTGACCGCTCAGGTCCAAGAATCCACAAATCACTTAAAGGTTGAGAAAATTCATCTGTCATTTTAACAAAAACATTTGGTAACATGGGTCCCGACTTTGGCCTTAGCAGATTGGACCTCTGGGAGCCCTAGACCCAGGGCAGCCAATCAGTAGCCTAGAAGGCAGGGAATGGGATGGTCTAGAGGGAGAGCTCTGTCCAATGATAGTGATAGCAATTAAGTGATTTCTCTTTTGGAAATTTGAGCCAGAGATTTGGAAGATTTATGAGGCAATATACAGAGGGACTGGGAAACAAAAATTGTACCACAGACAGTGAGCAGGAGGAGACAGGTTCTCAGGGTTTGAAGCCAGGGAGGAATGAGGAACTAACAGAATAAGCTTGGAAAGGAGTTTTCTATCTTTGAAAACATAAACGGAAGATTCCTAGAGGTGAAGCAGATCTTTCCCAGTCTCAGATTTGTCCATAAGCCTGTCTGAGTCCTCACCATGAGGTCATGCCATGTGACCAGGGTGGCTGAGCTGTTATCTGCTGCTTCCACAATGTCCTTATCAGCCCCTCGCCATCACTTGAAAGGCCCTGAGAAGAGTGATGAGGCCCTGAAGCAGGGTCTTGCAGATCAGTGCTGGCATAAAGCCAGGCTCCCTGGGCCAGGGTCTCTTCTCCACCCTGCAAGGGAGAGTAGGGAGGGTGCTGGGAATAGCACCCAGGTCTCTGGCCTCCCAGTCTTCCCAAAGACATCCTTAAACCAGGGAGCCTTCCCTGGGCCTCAACAAGTGGGCACTGGCCAGCCAAGACCAGGATGTCAGCCCAAAGTGGTGTCAGGAAGATACCAACAGCTGGCATTGCACTCTGTCCTGGCTCAAACCAAGTTCATAAGCATTGAAGACAGGGAAAGGGAAAGTGCAGAGGACCTGTGGGGTCTCCATAGTACGGTCATGTGCCATCTTGCCTCCTCTCTGCTCTCTACATCACTCCATTTCTTTTCTTTTCTTTCTTTTTTTTGTCTTTTTGAGACAGGGTCTTGCTATGTAGTTCAGGCTAGCCTTGGGCTCACTTTGTAGCCCAGGTTGATCTTGAACTTGCAACAATTCCCTTGCCTCAGTCTCCTGAATGCTGGGATTACAGGCATGTGCCACCACGCCCAGCTCACTCCCATTTCATCAGCAGCCCCTGAGTTTCTCAGATGAGGAAGCCAATCCAGACACCATAAGCCAGGAATGTGGCACTGCTGCCTAGTCCACGCCAGCGACAACAGCAGCAGCCACAGCCCCTGGGGGCCAGGATCCAGGGAAGGGAGTGGGAATGAAGGATGCAGAGAGAGGAGAAAAGGAGACAGAAATGTTAAAAGAGGAGAAGGGAACACAGAGGGCAGAGGGGAGGCATAGGGCCTACTGGGTGCGATCCTGATCTTGCTAGCTCAGGGCTCACTTTCTTCTCCTTTCTTCCCCCATATAATCTGCTCAGAATTCTAAGAAATTCTGTTTCCACCCCCCACTAGTTACCATGGTGATGGAAAATCTGGACCCAGTGGAAAGTTCTCTGTGCTCTTGGCAACGGGGCTGCAGCACCCTGCCTCCTGCCTGCCTGCGCGTGGGCGGCCAGCTACAACTGCTGCCAGCATTTGGGGCTGGCCACTCTGCATGGAGGGCCAGCCCTGCCCCATAACATCTATGGTGGGAGCTGTGGCATCTCTGGATGCAGGAGCTCTCAGGGAACCTCTAACTTGCCCCATTTTATAGGCGAGGCATGAACAGGACTGTTGATTTGTCTAAGGTTGCCCAGCCTCCTGACACCCTTGAGGTCTCTTTCCTGGGTCAGAAAGGGGGTGTGGAGGGCACGTGCACCTGATAACATCATGGTTGCTGGGAGCTGGACAATGCCACCATTGCCTCTACTGCTCCCCAGACACAGTGGTGATAGGGTGTTATGGACTGAATATTTGTGCTCCCCCCAATTCACGTGCTGATATTCTAACCTTTAATGTAGTAGAATTTGGAGATGGAAATTTTGAGAAGTGATTAAATCATGAAGGTGGAGCCCTGATGATGAAATTAGTGCACTTATAAGAAGAGATGAGAGAGAGAGAGAGGATGATAATGTCTTTCTTTCTATCCTGTCAAGATACTGCAACAAGGCAATATCTCTGAAATTTTTTTTTTTTGGTACCAGGGATCGAACTCATGACCTTGCGCTTGCCAGGCAGGTGCTTAAGCCACTGAGCTAAATCCCCAGCCCAACAAGGCAATATCTACAAGCCAGAAAGAGTACCCTCCCCAAGGCCTATTCATGTTGGCACCCTCATCCTGAGCTTCTAGAACAATGAGAGATAATGCATGTTGTCTAAGCCACCCTTCCCTGTGGTTGACAAAGCAGACAAAGATGGTGGGGTTTGTTGGGGTGCTGTGTTTTCTCCCCTCCTGACAGCTCCAGTTTTCAGCCAGAGTTTGTAGGTCACACAGCCAGCCTTCAGCAGCCTCCTTATCAGAGTTCCACGCCCTCAACTTGCTCCTCCTCTCCTTTTTTCCCCAGCAGACTGAACCTTGATCCCCCAAGTTTTTCTGAATAGATGCCAGACTGTCCTTTCCAAGTGCTGGAATCTCCAGGTTAAACCACCCGTGCAATTGTTTTTCTGACATGGGCTCCATGAGCTATGGTCTGAATGTTTATGCCCTGCAAGTTTAGCCCATCATGCTATTGGATGGCCTTTGGATGGTAATTATATCATGAGGGTGAGGCCCTTTGTACAAAGGAATAGTATCACTGTTTTAAAAAGATCCCAGAGAGCTGCCTTGCTCCTTCTACTATGTAAAGACCCAGTGAGAAGGCACCATCGAGAAGCAAGAAATCCAGGCACCAAATTTGCCAGTACAGTGCCTTGATCTGAAACTTCCCAGCCTCCAGAACTGTGAGAAGTCAATTTCGATTGCTCATTAGCCACCTAGCCCCTAGCCACCTAGGAAAATACCTGATGGTATTTTCTTGTATCAACCCAAATGGACTAAGATGATATGTTTTCAAAACCTTTGTCCTTTAAGCAAATAGTCTTTATTGTGTAGCTACACATAAAGGCTTATTTTTTTTTATTCATCCAAAAATTGTAGAACCCAGTTTCCGTTGTCCCAGAAGCCAATACATGGAACTCTCCAGATCCTGAGATAACCATGGGGTAGATATCTGGGATAGTTTCCCAAAGTGCACACAGACTCTAGCCCAAGCCTTTCAATTCCAGCCCTCTGAACCATTTTAGGGGACAGATCCAAGATTGGAAACCAAGGAATTTTCCCAGGGGTCACAGGCCAACCAGGGGATATAATATATGTTGTCTTGGGCCTCTGGCCATGGGAAGACTGAGGTTAGGTTGGGCCACATCACATTTACCATCCAGGATAAATGTCTTCCATGGGATTCAATAGCCTGGGCTTTTTGAGAGCATGGAAGGTCTTTGTGGTTCTTGCAAGAATTCAGCTTTTGGAAGGAGGGAGCCTCCTACCCTGATTCCGATGATGATACTTGGACAACACAACCATTGACTAGAAGCTGAGGGCCATCTCCAGTGCAGTGCTCATGGCCCCAGAAGCTGTTGCCCAAAGAATAGAGATGGAGCTCATAGGTCCTAATATTCCCTGGAATCATGGAGCTTGAACATTTCCCAAGAGGTAGATTTCACCCAGTAAACTCCATAAACAGAAGCATAAACTGTCATCTAGAGAAGGGAGATGATGGCATAGCCAGGGCACAGGGACCAAAAAAAGGGAGACTCGAGTTCTCTGTAACTCATGAACAGTGTAATTGCAGAAGAATTGTATCAGTTTTCTGAGTCTTAGTCCTCCTGTCTATAAAGTGGAGGTCAGGTTATCAACTTCTGTTTATTCCTTCACCAAATTGTGGACTTGTTTGGGAACGGATCATGCCAAACTCTTCCCAACACAGAGCCTGGAAGAGTAGTCCTGGCCTAATCAAAGGGTGGGAACAAACCATTAAAGCCATTTCTTCTCCCTAGACCATCTGCCACACATTCATTTCATTCATGAATTCATTCATTTGCCCAATTTGTTTATTGTCTTTGTCTATATGCTAGGGACACAGCAGTGAGGGAGACAGATTGGGGGCCTGCAAGTTGCTGGTGGGGTCAGAGATTAATCAGCACACATGAGAACCTGGGAGGTGCAGGACCCCACATGAACTAAAATGGGGAGACCTTCCTCAGTTTTACACAACCCAAGAAATCCTGAGAAGATGTCAATTCAGCCAAGACCTCAGAGATAAAGATTTAGTGTAAGGAAATGAAGTAAGATTAGAGCTCCCAGAAGTGGCAACAGAAAAGTCTAACCTTCAGGGAGAGAGGAGAGGTAGGTATTCTGGGGCCTCAAGATTCCCTCTCCATGCATCCACTTCTAAAGGAACCACGTCACACAGGGAAAGGACCATGAGGTGGTTCAGGACCATGGAGAGTTCCACAAAAACCATGGAGCCCAAGGGCACAGAGCAGCTGGGAAGATGGCAGAAGAGA